>JAJIYU010011276.1:0-15398 GCA_030144865.1 Tinospora cordifolia
ATATACGTATATGCACCAATAAAGTGTCACATACTTAGGTACTAATTAATATATATGCATGTGTTTATACCAATTAATCAATTAAATGACATATGCATACATATATATATAAAAAAATAGTCGAGGTATTACAGTATGTATATATAAAAGGGGATTAAAAGAAAAAAAAAAAAAGGGGTGGGGGGGGAGCTCAAATTTTTGGTTGGGCCAGCCCAATGCCGAAGCCCATGCGGATAATATTCATCATCTTCCTCCATTCCCTCCAATTTTTTATTAAAACTTGCTAACAAAATCACTTCTTCCCATAGTTTTTGCAAATGGTTTTGATCATCAATGCAACCCCCAATATGCCTCCATACTTTCTAGAGTATTGAGCCATGAATTAGAGTGTTTCAATCCAAATGGGTGGTCATATGATGCCCAAACTTGCTGCCTAAACCTACCAAAAAAAAATTAGATTTTTATATAAAAATTTTGTTTGAGTAAGCAATTTCAAATCCTTATATCTCCTTCATCCCACCTCTGTTTTGAGCATTCTTATAAGCGTTGGAAAGCTCTCAGTACCATTTTCAAGAAGGTGCAATTATTGATTAAGAGCCATAGTTGTTTCAAGCAGAAACGATCGTGAATCAGGGCTGGTTGCCACTGTCGAACCCAAAAAGCTAAAAAAGAAAGTGTTCATCTAGTTTTGTGAGGCTGATTTCTAGGCCATCCGAAGTCCGATGTTAATAGATCATTTTAAAGCTTGTACTTTAACTTTTATTTTTCGAGGAATACTAACTAACCTCTCAGAACGTGTCAAAAATAGTGTTGAATAGAGGCTACTTGCAACTATGACAGGAAAAGCATAGCATTGTGGAAATTTTGCGACAACATTCGTAGCACGCCGAGGACACCAAAAGATCCAAGATTTTGGGTGCACGAACTAGGAACTGAGAGCTACAAAAAGGTATAAATTTCAAACTTTAAGGCTTTGTATTGGTAATTTTACAAGCATGCAAAGATGCCCTGTTGTATGTGAATCATGATACTTAGAAAATTTTCTGAAAAATCTATTTAAGCCTATCTTTTGTGCTTACTGGTACAAATTTTTAAAAATGTTAAACCATGTCCAATGAACCTGAAATTTGGTGGTTGTGTTCCATAGACAACTATTAATAGGGAGAAAAGGTTTTATCATGAATCGATAAGTCTATGTGGGTCAATTGGACGCATTGTCGACTGCCTATCGCATACAGTCCAAGAAATAGAAATCCCTGATATCCTCATTAGCAAACATATCAAATGAGGTCCAAAAATCAAAAAGTAAAATTCTTGGAAATATTTGATAGGGGTGTAGATCATATCTGAAAAGTTTCACGTAAATCAAACGTACGGATTGCTCACAGAAAAATCAACAACTTTGTTGCGCAAATAGGACCTAAAGTAAGAAATTAACCAAGTATGAAAAAATTTGGGGATTTTGACCAAATAAGTCCACCTTGACCCAATTTGACCCAAATTAACAAATGTTGACCAATTATGACTAAATTGACCAAGTTTGACCGATTGACCGGGTCAAATTTGGGTTGACTAAGACTAATTAGGGATAATAGGACTGAAATTAAGTTGTGTTTCACAGAGGAACTAAAACTTAGTTTAACATATCACAAATTTGAGTGTACATCACGGGACTCAGCCAAGTGTCGAGGGAAAATCGGTTCACAGGACCCAAGGTAAGTACTTTGATTTAGCTGTTTATTTTAACTGTATTCCTTGCATGAAATGTGAATAAGAATGGCATTGGTTGGATGGTTTCGTGTGATTAAACTACATTAATTGATTTTGAACAAAAGTAGTTGTACGCTCATAGTGCGACCTCGAGATCCCACCACAGGGTCAGGATACATGACGTGATTAGATTAGACTCGAGGGTTGAGTATTGAGGTTAAGGCATATGATCAGTGCGCCTAGCCCCAGACTCACTCGAGTACGACACTTGAGGGCCGAGCATCAGGGTTAGGGTATTCGATGAATATGCCTAACTCATGATTCGCTTGAGTGGCCGGTGCGCTTGACTCATGACCCGCTCAAGCGATGACCATATGGTTGTATTTAAATGATTTGAACCCTAGTCGTGATATAGTTTTGAGCTACATGTATTTAAATTTTTTTTATTTAACTATTGCACTATTTATAAATGTTTTACTACATGATTTACTATTACGTATTGCTTTGCCATTATTGTTCATGCATACATGCACTATTTTTAGAGTACGAGTTATTGTGACATGCTAGTTTTACTACTGACTAAGTCAAGTTGTACATTAGGCTCACTACTTTACTAACATTTCAGTTCCTCAACAGCTGACAAGGGGAAAGGCGTAGTAATAGCCTAGTCCCTTGGGTTGTCCTCTATTTCTTTTGGTCCTATTAGAGGTTGGTCATTTTTTTGTATGTCAGTAATTTCAAATGGTCAAATTTGTACTTTTGGAATATGAAGATATGTATTATTTTGTTTACCTTTGTACGTTAATGAAGGAATCTTTTGACTACTCTGATGTCTGTGTGGATGTTGAGGTTTTGGTAAGGCAAAACGGTGACTGGGCGAACTCGACTCGATAAGTGAGATCGTTCAGTCATCGTGCTAGTTGGGTCGCCGTTCGGCCTAGGGAAGGGGTCCCGACAGTATCATTCACATCATAATTATTTAAAATAATTAATTACAATGTATCTTTTACCCTATCTATAGGGTCCTTGTAATCTTGTACAATCATTCCAAATGAAATAAAGAAATCATTCTCATCTTTCTTATTTTCCTCATTGTTCTTCTTTTCTTCTAGTCAACTATTTTCTATTTTTTTTATAACAAAATAAGATTTTTTGAATTTTTTGGGATGAAGAGACATGAAGCTCTCTATTTATTAACAAATGGTCTTTGTATACTAGACACCTGTTTGTTGCATTATTGGATTGTATGTAAGATTTTTAACGCACTAACCAACACACTTTATCACACACAATGATGGATCACATTATTTCAATTTCATTCACCATGTAATAGCTGTAGTTGTTGTAGTTTGATCCCACAATATTTAATTGTGGTCAATGTAATGCAATATGAAGATTTCAATAGCCACACTTGCGTCACATCCTGCCAAATCTATATACATTGTATGCAAATTAATAACCTTGACTAATGGGTCATATTTTTCACATACAAATTAATGGAATCAATGTATGCGTCTTCAAGTATTTTCAAAAATTTTAATGAAAATACATGAAATTTTTAAAATTTTCTTTAAATTTTAATTATTTATTGAAGAAAATTAGAATAATTGAGGAATACAATTTTGAAAAGAGATTACATCGATTATGGTGGAAATAAAATTTTTAGGAGAAAATATAATTTTTTTTGAGTGATTATTGATTTTCTGGAGTAATTATTGAATTTTTGGTGTAATTAATAGAATTTTTGGGAGAAAAATACAAATTTTGGGTGGAATATTCAATTTTCAAAAAATAAATGTATTAATGATAAAAATTGGTGAATAAATAAGTGGATAAATTAATGATTATAAAAAAAATTATAAAGAGAAAAAAGAAAAAATTGAATTGAATTAAATATATACATACATACATACATATACATATACATACATACATATATATATATATATATATATATGCAAAGGGAAAAAAGAAATAAACACAAAAAATAGGAATTTTGGCCACACGGACCGTCAGGCTCCTGCGGGCCAAAAATCAACTTGGTCTCATGGGCCCAAGCTACTCGGGCCGGCAGCGGAAGCCCATGGCCTGCGCCAAACCCCTTGGCGCACGAGCAGAAGGCTCGCACAAATTCGAACTAGCTAGGTGGGATGGCCTGCTTGCCTAGGCGGCCCACACGCCCAACCACTTCTTCTACCCCATTTCCTGTTATTTCCTTTGAAAATTCCAAAAAAAAAACAACAAGAAAATTAGCAAATCCATGGTTTTGAGCCATGGTTTTACCATTCTAATCACCCTCTTGAGCAAGCCAATACATGGAGACAGCAAGGTACCTTGCATGGCAAAGCTCATGAGCCATGTGGCATTCCCTTTGGCCATGCAAGGACACCTCAACATGCAATAAATGTCAACACTTGAGCATATTTCCATTTCTAGTTTCTACAACCCACCTTCAACAATTCATTTCTCTCTCATCTTGAATCCATTTTTTGTTATCTTGCACTCGTTGAAAAGCTCTCAATCCCCTCTACAACATTTCATAGGCCATTGGTCGAATCCCACATCAGTTGACATTGAAATGACCACGAAAAGTGTTGTTTGAAACTGCTACAACTAAAAACCTATAGAAAATTGTGTTGGAACAAACTTCAAAAGGTTGATTCATAACCCATTTAAGCTCCATTTTTTAGGTAAAACCCTTGTTCTGTTCCTTATCTTGTGTACTTTAGTCTCCAAGTGAAGAAAATCGAAAACTAAAACCTTAAACCTATTTTACAAGGCACTAAAGTTGGCTGGTTGATCAACTGTATGGCAGTTTCAGCAGAGGATAGTTCTTGGACGCATTTTTAGGACATCATTTGAAGTGGCTAAGACGTCCATTTTGTAATACCCTGAAAACTCTGCACTCAATGAAATAAGAATTTTCATCCTTTCAGTGAAATTTGAGTACAGAACGAATCTAGCCTCATTTTAGGGTCGAATACAGAAAACTCTAAATCCTCATTTAGTGACCCATATGAACCTAAAACAACCCGAAACGAAGTGAGGAAACATGAACTAACAATTTGGACCACATATCCAAAACTTAGCCCAATTAGCCAAAATTAGGGTTATTGTCCTACAGGCAGAACCAGATTAGGAAAGAACTGAGAATAAGGGTACCTATCGAACTCGAAATGACTCGAAACTTTAGAGGATGTCATGAACTACCAAAACACACAATATATCCAAAAAAGGAAAGTTTCAGAAGAAAAGCACCTCAACTAAATTGTACCTTAAAATTTAGGTCTTGACCGTGTGATTTCAAAACCATAGGTTATACACCTTAATTCCTTGTAAGTAATGAGAAATTTAATTTATTAGATTTCATGTGAACCCATGAAGACATGGTCACCCAAAGCATGTGCAAGTCACATGGGTGGAACACCATGATCAGGTGCAAGTCACATGGGTGGAACACCATGATCATGAGACGTCTTGCTTGATTCAAACACATGTAAAATGATCATATACACCACATTTATGATTTAGTACACAACAAGAGGTGTCACCTATTGAAACTTACAAAAGGATGATCCCATGTACGCCATGTAGTGATCATGTACTCCAAGTGGCCAATTAAGCCAAATCTGCCCACCTGTGTGTGTGTGAGCTTGCACATGTGACAATCTTTGTTAAGAAGATTCTAGAACATAAAAGATACTCTTTGATTTCACTATAGTCGTCACCCATGTGTGTAGGAAGCCAAGATAGAAAGAATCTAGACAAGGATCTCATGTACACATGGCGCCAAAAATAAGGAGCATTCTCTCCTTGGAAAACACTACCTATGCTCATGACGAAATTAGAAACTTTCCTAGAGGATCAGATTCATAAATCAGAGCATGATATGTTGTCTCTCATGTTTTGATAGTGTACACCACTAGCTGGACGTCCCATAGACAAAAGGGAAACCTTACCTTATGTGTGCTTGTTTGATGAGTAAGCAAAAGAACAAAAAAAAAGAATGTACAAGACAAGATCTTCTCTATCTAAGGAATGACTAGAATGGATGAGGAAGGATTCTACAATGATCTCATGCTCTGAATTTAAATTAGATTTAAGCTAAGGAATATTCCCTTATGCCCTAAGAGAAATTGGCAAGATTAGAGATTCTTATACCCACTTACCATGTACCATCTTCAGTGTTTAGAAACTTGCTCATATGAGAATGGCTGCCCTAGCTGCCCAAGATCTTCTAAAGCACGTCCCATATGCTCTTGAAAAACTATAAATAGCCCCCTTCATTACTCACAAATCATTCATTCCAAAGAGCAAGTGAAAACCTCCCCCTTGTGCTCTCAAACTCCCTTCTTTCTCATCTTCATTGTGACGTCTTCTTTGGGCCTAAGGAAAGGCTTTTAGTTTTAGTGGTTAGTGATCATTAGAGAGTTATTTTGCTAGGAATTGAAGTGTCAAAGCTCGAGGAAACCTCTGTTGGATTTTAGAGAAAGCGTTATTTAAGGTGGAAGTTGCCCTCTTAAACTCTTTTCCATATTCAAGCCATTAGCATGTTCATTCTTGTTGAATTGTTTGCTGAAATTTCTTTTGTAATTAGTCTCAATGTTCATTATCATTCATGAATGTTTCTGATCTGATTTTCTATCTGATATCATGTTTTAGTAATACCATTCATGCTAGTATCATGTTTAGGGATGTTTCCACATGTTTCAAGCATGAATGTGTATGATGGATACAACGTTTTTAGTTTATCAATTCTAGTTTTATTTTTCAGTTTAATGCAGTATTCTGATATTTTATTTATGTTTCATGATTTTGGAATTAAAATATCATATTATGGGAATTTAATCACGTACCATCATAGTTGTTTGAGTAACACTATGGGTGTTCTTCTCTTATGATTTGTTCATAAGGTTTATGACCTAAGTGCTTGGTTGGTGGGTAAGAGTCCCTAAGTTCCAAGGTCCAATGAAATTGGCTAATGCCATATTTTACTCTAAGGAGGCACTTAGTAAAGAACATCAAGGATTGAGAAACCTTTTTGGTCTAAGACATGACTCACACAAAATCCAATGCTTGTGATAGTGCTTGAAATATGGATGTGTTAATGTTTTGAATGTGTAAATAGTTGTTTAAGATCCACTAAGCTTTGTGCTCACCATTCCATAACATTTTTTAGGGATTTGATCTTATGGAGAAGCATGTGGAACGTCCACTTTTAGTGTCTCTTTGAAAATTTCCATGTAGGGCATGTTGCCCAAGTTTTATGAGCTTTCCGCTGTAGTATTTTCCTTATTCAAAGTTGTGTACTTTCCTTTATGATCAAATAAAGATTTGAATTTCCTTTTATCTCTTTAATGTAGCCTTGTTTAGTGTTTACATTTAAGGCATGGGATATTGGGAATAGAAAGTCAAGTGTGTGTCACTTATAAAGTAACATAGGACCCGACCCATGGTTAAGTCCATTGTTGCGACAGTTGTTATAACAGTGGATGTAACAGTGGTTATGTCCACAAATGGTTAAGTCCAAGTTAACAAAGCAGGAGTCGGGGTGTTACACATTTGGAGTGAGGTTTGAGGGGTTTAGAATGTCACATCTGATGCCACAAGAAGGTATAGATCCCAACCCCTAAGCCTTTGCATGTATAGTTTTGTATCCATGCCAAGATGCCTAGTTACATACAAGTTTTTCCCTAAGCCTTTGTATGCATAGTTTTGTGTCCATGCCAAGATGTTTAGTTACATACAAGTTTTTGATACTTAGAAAATATTTTAAAGTGTTGATATGTGCTAGGTATAGGGTGTATTTGAGAAGTGATTTTTGCCCTGTTTTACTTATTGATTTGGAAGAATACTTGGACTGTTAATGTTGAGACCCCTTCCCTAGGCCAAAGGGCGGCCTGACTGACATTGTGGCCGACGAACTCACTCACCATGTCATGTTCGCCCAACCTCTATTGAGCCTTTTTTCCAATATCATACAATAAACAATATCAGAATAATTTAAAGACTCAAAGCGAAAGTAAACAACATACGAAAAGTAAAAATCATATTACATGTCTATCTTGTTCAAAATACATAGTTTGACCTTTATACACATAAGAGTGACTAACCTCTAAACAAAGGACAAAAAAGAAGGAAATCAGCAGGAATTACGCGATCACCACGTTTTTCCCTTTGTTTGCCGTCGATGAACCTGAAATATTAGTAAAGCAGTGAATTTAAAACCAACGTGGATCAGTGGGTAGTAAAATCAACATAATACCTAACCAGCATCCAAAACAGTGCATATATGCATGTACAGTAACCAAACAGTACTCGAAAGCATGGAATAGTATAAAAGTAGTTATAAATAGTACAATAGTTATATAATAACATTTTAAATACATGCCAGTTAAAAACTTATGTTTGAACTAGGGTTTCAATCATCAAATCCAACCCTATGGTCATCACTCAAGCGTGTTCGTAGGTCAGAGGTACCGGCCACTCAAGTGGGTTGTAGGCTAGGCGTATTTCTCGAATACCCTAACCCCGCACTCGGTCCTCAAATGCCATCACTTGAGCTGGTTGGAAGCTACGCACATTGATCATATGCCCTAACCCTGAGCTCGGACCTCGAGTCTAATCTCAATAACATCGTACCCCGACCCCGTGCTTGAACCTCGAGCTTATGGTCTCACTATCGGTGTACATCTATATATATTTGCAAACCAGTTGATGTACTCAAATCCCATGAAACCATTCAATCAATGTCATTTCAAACATATTTTATGCAAAGAATACAAGTTAAAGTAATGTTTAGATTAAATTACTCACATCGGGTCTCGTGATGCCCGTTGACAATCGGCCCGGTCCCGTAGTATATACTCTGATCTGTGTTATTTAAACTAAACTTCAATTCTTCGACAAATGCGACTTAACTATTGTTTCCTTGACCCTAATTAGTCTTGGTCAACCCGAACTCGATTTAGTCAAATTCAATCAATTGGTCAAACCTAGTCAACTTGGTCAACATGACCAATTTAGGTCAATTTTGGTCAACTTGGTTCAATTGGGTCAAATTGGATCAAGATTGTTCAAAATTGAGTCAATTGGGTCAAAATCCTCAAATTTCAATACTTAGCCAATTTCAAGCCTTTTGTTCAATTTGAGCAGCAACTTTGCCGTTTTTTTGTGAGCAATCCGTATGTCAGAATTGTGTGAAATTTTTTGAATTTTATTTGGACCCTTCAAATATCTAGCAAAATTTTATATTTCAATTTTTAGACTTCTTTTAATAGGTTTTCCAACTGAATTAACATGAATTTTTAATTTTGGATTTTTCTTTCTATCTGTGCAATAAAATTTCTGAATTTTCTGTGATTAATCCAACTATTGGATTTATGCAAAATTTTTCAGATTTGATCTACACTGCCTAATGAGTTACCAAAATTTTATTTCATGATTTTTGGACTTCTTTTAATACGTTTTCAACTGAATTAACAGGAACTTTCAATTCTGGATTTTTCTTTCTATCTGCGCAATAAGTTTTTTGGATTTCCTGTGATCAATCCAACTATTGGATTTATGCAAGAGTTTCTAGATTTGATCTACACTGCCTAATGAGTAACCAAAATTTTATTTCATAATTTTTGGATCTCGTTTGATATGTTTTCCATTTGTGATATCAAGACTTTTGGTTTCTCAGACTACATGTGATAGACAGTCCATTTGATGCATTAATTGACCCCAATACTCAAATCAAATTGGAAAAAAATTTAGCATACACATTCTTGACATATCCATGACCATTTGTAATACCTCAACCCCCGTATCTTTAAGCATTGGACATGACCACTATTCTCTTGACAGTGGACTTAATCATCTGGCGGATCAGGTCGATGTTACTTTACAAGTGACACACACTTGTTCTTCTCTTTTTCAATATCTCGTGCCTTTGTATAAAAATTCAAGAATACAAAATTTTTACTTTAATAAAATCAAGGCAAATTAAAAGAAATAAAAAAAATTCAAACTATTTTATTCATAATAGAAAAAAATTGAAAGTACTAAACTTTTCAAAAAAACTAATTATTATAGCGGAAAACTTCAAAATACTTTTCAGTAGAAAAGATTTAACTTTGGGCAACACGCCCTTAAAAATTCTAAAATAACAAGGTAAAAACTTTCTAAGAACTATCCATGTTCAACTACTTCATAGGTTTCACATTCCTGAAAAAAAATAAGAAAGGAAGGAGTGAGCACATAGCCCAGTGGATCCTTTTTGAACAACTATCTTTCATATTCAAACTCATAACACAATCATAATTCAAACAATTGCAATCATTAGGCGTTTCAAACAACAATTTGTTCAAGTTGAATCTCAAACCAAAAGGGCCTTTAATCTCTTGATGTTCTTAACAAAGTAAACGGGGCCCACTCAGCATCAACTCGTTACACGTGGTGACTCACAAGGTACTATGGTACATGACACTCAAGTACTTAGGTCTAAAAGCCATATGACCTAACTCATATGAAAAAAACATCCACAACGTCGCCTTGACCACTATGATGGTACATGGTTATTATTACCATTGTCTTAGCTTAACTCTCATATCATGATCTCATAAAATAAATTTTAGAATATAAAATCAAACTAAAATTCAGAATATACACAATCAATTCATGAAACACTCATAAGACATGCATCATACTTTAATTTAAAAGCCTAAGCATGATACTAACATGGGATAGATAATATAATTGCTTAAACATGAATCAAAACTTAAAAAATTGAAATAAACTTTTAAAATTCTGAAACTAAGATTGAAAATCTTTGATTTCAGTACAAAATATACAAACAATGAGTATGTCATAAATTTAAATAAGAACAAAAGGGTGTTCTAGAAATCACTTCCACCTTGTGACACTTTCTACAAAAATTTCTACAATTATTCCTCCACGCACTAATACCAACGAAGATCACCCAAATTAATTTTTCAACCCAAGAGAAAAACTTTTCACACACAAAAGAGAGCAAAGAAAGGTGAGAAGAGGTGCCAAGAAGAGGGTTTAGAGAAAATAAGAGAAAATTTCAACTCTTATTTTTGGAATAAGGGAAGTGAGAGCCTGGGAGAGTTTATATAGATTCTCAAAGGGGAAAAAAATATAAACTTTTGAGTTTTTTTGGAGTAAAACACCTAAATTCTCTAGAATTTTGTATTTCCTACTTATAAGGGAAAAATAAGTATTTTCGATTTTTTTTCGAAAATTAAAAATCAATTTTTGGTGTTTATCTCGATTTTTTTGATAATTTTGGCAAATTTTTCATCGATTTTTCGCATTTTTTTTGGCGCATCGGATCGTCCTTGAGACATGCACACGGATTAGATCGGAGGGTCAAGATTGGCGCACGCGGGTCGCACCATGTGACTTCACGATCGGGGTTTTGCGACTTTGATCACGACCGTCCGATCTTCCTTAATCATCTCCATTCGTTCGATCTTCATTATCTTGTGTGCTCGGGCGTTGGTGCAGATCATCTTGCAGCCGTCAAATCGCGAAATCGAATTCAGATCAACGGTTTGCAACCATTGGATGCGTTTTGAGTTATATATATATGATTTTTAGCCGAATTTCATGTTCTATTTTTGAATTTTTGCCAAATCTTAATCCAAATTGACTTTCTAATCTTTTCATCAAAAATTATACATATCCTTGTATTTTTAGCTATAATATCCCATGTATACATTATATTCATATATTTTCTTCCAAAAATCCATTAAATGGATTTTATTCCTTATTTGACTAAACTAGGACTTACCAAATTTTTCATCCATCAATTCCATATAATTCTCTAAATAAATTTTCAAATTTCATACAAATTTTTGAGATGTTACACCATTTCACCAAAGTTCATATCAAACTACCCATTTTTGGTTAGTCAATTGTCTCTTACACTCTTAGTCCAGTCACATTAATTTCTTAGGTTCATGATTTTTATCATCTTTCAAGTGTTCATTCCCCCCATTAAACCACTAATCTAAGGGACATCTCTTGTGTCTATTACAAACATGTAGATCATATAACATTCTGTCATCAAGAACTTTTCGAATCAGTAAGCATGCAACACTAAAATCATGTTCAACATTTCATCAACTCCTCACATTTATTGTAAAAACTAAAAAAAAAAATTCTAAGTCCTAGAACTCTAACTAACATGGTATATTTGTAACTATAGTAAATCACATTCATAGAGGCTTATAGTTCGATCTCTATACTTCCTTGTAGCCTCTAGTATAAGCTTTAATCACACCAAATCTCAGCCTAACCTGACGTTCCTAACTACTTCAAATGGGGGCTCAAAGTTGCCCTCCAACACACTTTCTTGCAAAAATTGTTATAACAGTTAATAGATAGGCAACTTTAACAACTTGCAAAACATGTTTAGGGTTTCATTTTTCATTTTCTATCACTTGGAGGTTGAAGTATACATGAAAAGGAAGAAAACAAATGGTCTTACCTCCAAAATGGACCCCGGATTGGTCATGAACCTGCTGCTTGAAAATCATATCAGCTCGTGATTTTAGTTTTTGAGTTTGAAACATTGTAAACAGTACCTTTTCTTGGTTGTTTTGATCTCAAATGGATGAGAGATTCAACCAACTACTTGTGGGACGTTGTAAAAGATGGAAGGGCTTTTCAAAGAGCCTTAGATCACTAAAAATAGATATCAAATGAATGAGATACAAGCTCTAGAATATGGGTGGAAGAAGCTAAAAATCTAGAAATCTTGCTCAAAGGGGGTTTTTGTTCCATTTTGGAGGGAGAAGGGCGGTTTGCATGCCAAATAAGAGTGTGACATGGTCCCTGTCTTCCCATACAAGATGACTAGTTAGCGCTTTGCATTAGTCAACTCAGAGGTATGATTGGATTGCAAAAACCATGGCTCAAAAACCAAGTTCTTGTTGGTTTTCTGCTGAAAAATACCCCAAAAATGCCAAAATTCATCAAAAAAATCGTCAAAAAAACAAAGGGGAAGGGATGGTTTGGCGTGTGGTTGGTCCACAGCTCGTGCGGGCCTTCAGCCCGTGCGCCTCAACTTTTCGCACAGGCCATGGGCCTATGCCATTGGCCCATGCGCTCGAGCCCGTGAGCCTGAGCGACGGTTCGGTCCGTGCTCCAACCAGCCATCCAAATTTTTTTTTTGTTTTGTATTTCTTTCTTCTTTGGTATATATATGTATATATATTTGATTTTCTTCATTGTTTTCTAAAATTATTAAAATTATTTGATTCGTCATTTTCTTCCAAAATCCTCCAATTATACACTATTTTTATCATTTATACAATTATTTTTTCCTAAAATTGAATAATTCACTTAAAAATTACATTTTTCTCTCAAAAATTTCATTAATTACTCTGAAAATTTCATAATCATTCTAAAAAATTATATTTCTCCAAAAATTATATTTCCTCACAATTTCATGTATTTTTCTCTCAAAATTATATTTTTTCAATTACTCTAATTTTTTAATAAATAATTTAAAATTAGAAAAAAGTGAAAAAATTCATGTATTTTCATTAAAAAATTTAGAAAAATACATGTATCGAAGCTGATAATTTTTGTGTATCAAATTATGGGTCGTCACAATGAATGTTCTGGAATCTGAGCTTTAAAACACATATTAGAGAGTGTCTCAAATCAATGGGGTAGCAGAGATGTTCAAGCACTTAAAAACAATAGGAAAATTAAACATTTGAACAATATGTTAAATGACAGAGAAGTAGGAGACCAGTTGACTAACCAAAAATAAGTATTTTGAGCTAAAATTTGTGGAGTTGTCACTGGATATGTCAATATTATGTGTACCAAATTTTATCCCAAACTAAATTGGGTAGGGGGTCAATTGATGCACTACCTAACTACCTGTCACATAGGATACGAGATTTCACAGTCCCTGTTACCACACTTAGAAACCATAGCAAATGGTGTCCAAAAATTAGAATCTAATATTTTGGTGAGTGCTAAGTGTAGATATAATCTGGAAAGTTTCATGCAAATTTGACATACTAATTGATTGCAGAATAATTGACAAATTCACTATGCAATGAGAGCAAAAAGCTTAAATTTAGGCTAAGTGTTGGAATTTGGGGATTTTGGCCTAAATGGCCCAATTTTGACCTAATTTGACCCAAATTGACCATGTTGACTAATTTTGACCAAGTTCGACTAGTTGACCAAGTTTGACTAATTGATTGGATTTGACCAAATTGAATTCGTTTGATTAAACCGATTAGGGACAGTGGAATAAGATATTAAGTCACATCATAAAGAGAACTGAAATTGAATTTAAATAATGCAGATTCAAGTAAGCACTGCGATACTAGGCCGGTTGTCGATGGGACCTCAGTGTGCAAGACCCGAGGTGCGTAGTTTGATTCAAGTGTTTTCTATAATTTGTATTCCTTGCATAAAAACTTGTGTAAAATGACATAGTTTAAATGGTTTCATGAGTTAAGATACATCTAATTGATTTGAAATGTATAGATATACATGGGTAATGAGACCATAGGCTCGAGGGTCGAGCGTCGGGGTCAAGGTACATGATACAATTTGGATTTAGACTCAAGGGTTGAGCGTTAGGGTCAGGGTACACGATATGATTGGGATTTAGACTCGAGGGTCGAGAGTCGGGGTTAGGGCATATGATCAATGTGTCTAGCCTCAGAATCTGCTCGAGTCACAGCACATGAGGGTCGAGCGTCGGGGTTAGGGTATTCGATGAATACGCCTAGCTCAAGACCCACTTGAGTAGCTGATATGCATGACTCAGGACCTGCTCAAGCAATGACCATAGGTTGGGTTTATTGATTTAACCCTAGCCTAGATACAATTTTTTACTGGCATGTATTTGAGATGTTTTCTATAAATGTTGTATCGTTTATAATTGTTTTTATACTATGTCATGCATTCACACTACATCATTTTATTGTTCCTGCATGCATGCACTATTTTAGGAATGTTGGTTATAGGTAACATTCTGGTCTTAATACTTAATGAGCCATGTTGATTTTAGGTTCACTACTCTACTAATATCTTAGGTTATTCAGTGGCTAGTAGAGGGAAGGGTGTGGTGATTGTTTAGTTCCCTAACAACTTATTTTCCCTATTTTGGTCCTTTTTATTAAGGTTGGTCACTTTTGCATATGTATATATATATGTATGTATGTATGTATGTATGTATATGTATGGTCAAATGTGTATTTTGGACAAGATAATATGTAAAATGATAATCACTCTTTGTATGTTTGCTTACTTTCACTTTTGAGTTTTTCAATTATTCTGATTTCACTTGTTGTTGAGGTTGGAAAGGCTTAACAATGGTTGGACAAACTTGACATGGTGAGTGAGTTCGTTGGGCCACTGTGTCAGTCAGGCTGCCCTTCAACCTAAGGAAGGGGCCCCGACAGGTCATTAAATCTAGACATCTCAGTTCTGATCTCCCAAGGATGATCTCATCTATCTAATCAGCCTTGATCTTCAAAGTTCCTCAACTCCTCCAAGCAATGCCATGTATGAAGTGTAAAATGTTGTATACCTAAAATATACATCCTTTTACCGTCATACACACACAAGTAAGGGTGTGAAAGAGAGTTAATTCAAATGTTGAATTCTAGCTATACTTATAAACTAGAATTTGAACATTT
>JAJIYU010011277.1:0-15471 GCA_030144865.1 Tinospora cordifolia
TAGGTTCTTTTTAAAGTTTCTAATTTTTATGTAAGGGCATGTTGCCCAAGTTTTAAGACTTCCGCTGTAATATTTTAAATTATGTACTCAATTTTATTTAATTAATTGAGTCTGTGAATTTTAGTTATTTCTTATACTATTGCCTTATTAAATTCTTAATTTTAAGTTATGTGCGGTTAAATACGATCAAGGCATGAAATGACTGGAATAGAAAGTCAAGTGTGCGTCGCTTGTAATGTAACACCGGCCCGGCCCGCCTTTTGGTTTAGTCCACTATCAAGAAAAATGGTAGATGCGTCCAATGCTTAATGATACGGGGGTTGGGGTGTTACAAGAAGCCTTAAATGCAGAGACACTTGCAAAATTTTTTGGGTGTAGTGAAATTTCTAGGTGAAAATCTATGTCAATGGGCAAGAGTGGCATGGGACGCTCGAATCCAGAGGCATAGGTGGAAGCTTGGAATCTCTCTATGCTAGCATGTTGTTTATGATGATATATGAGCTTGTTTGGTTGCATGTTTTATGCATATAAAGATTGTTGAAATATATGTATGTTTTTTTAAATTTTGAGACCAATCCTGTAAATGAACAATTCATTGTGGACTTAGAAGCATGAACCAATAAGTCACTGAACAAATGAGAACTTAGAGACATGAATCTAGAGTCATGCTAGTACGACGAAAATAAATGCTCTAAGTATGCACATGGGATTTCTTCGATAAAGTTATGAGGAGTGAATTGATCTCTGGTTGTAGATAAATGGTCGGATCCAAGAGACATGCTACAAGAGTTGCCATGTCTGATGAGACAAAAGCGCAGGAGCAGAGAGCACAGGTTAACCAGACTGAGACTCAAGTTGTGGTTGTGTTGACTCTAGAGTTTTGGGATGAGATTACCAAATGGGTCACTTAGTAGATCATGAGAATATTATCAGATGTAGGCACAGGTAGCACCAAAGTTGCAGATACAGGCCCCACCTAAGGAGCAGGTACTAGTGCAGTAGCTAGCACCCATGCCAAAGGTTCCAGTCCATCAGAGAGCGCAAGAAGAAATTAAAGACAAGGAACAAAGGGCAATGTTGATTAAGTTATAGAAACTCTGCCAGTCCCAATTTGATGGTACATTTGACACCATGGTTGCAAATCACTGGTGCCAAGAGCTAGATAAGCACCTGGATGTGCTAAGGGCTACAAGACCCTACAGAGTTATGCTAGCCACACATCAGTTTAAGGGACCATCCAGGAATTGGTGACGAATGCTGAAGGCAGATCTGAACACTGATGTACAACATATGAACTAGGAAGAATTTAGAGAGCTATTTTACGAGAAATTATTTCTAGAAGCTATGATGGAGTCTGAGTTCATCAAATTGACTCAGAAAGATATGACAGCATCTGAATATGAAGTCAAGTTCACTAAATTGGCCAAGTTTACTTCCAAACTAATCAGGGACGAAAAGATGAAAGCTCGCAAGTTTGCAAAAGGCCTGAAGATTTAGATTTGCATGGTAGTTAACCCAATGGGTTTAAGAACCTATAGAGAAGTATTGGAGAAAGCACTACTAACAAAAAGAAAAATCAACTTCGAGCAAAAAGTGAGAAACATGGGCAAAAAACCAATCAATAGCAAAGAGTTTCAAGGGAACCACAATAAACATAATAGAAACCAGCCTCCAAGGTAGCAGGCTTAGGGCATAATTGATAAGCAACACGTTCAAAGAGAAGAAGCATGTTATAATTGTGGGCAGAAGGAATATATGGCCAAGGACTGTCAGAATTAGGGACACCGGAGGCAGATCCAAGGGCAGAATAATGGTTAGAGCAAAAACCAAGGTGGACGTGGATAGCAGCAGCCACAACAGAAGCAACCTCAGCAATAGCAACAATAGTAGCAGCAACAGGGTAGACAGAATCAGGTCCGAGTATTTGCCATTAGGGATGGACAAGTGGAACCAACTCTGGCTATCAAAGGTATCTTCCAACTATTAAACGTTACTATTAAAATTTTGTTTGATTTGGGTGCCACAAAGCCATTTGTGTCAGAAGAACTAGTTAAGAGATTATAACTAGTGACATCCACACCACCAGAACCATTGTATGTATCCATGTAACACCCCAATTTTTGGCCGGACCTCCGTTCACGTTTTACCTCACGTGTGGATCGTTGCCCGTCGAAAATCGAGATGCTACTAAAAGTTTTTCTTTTGTCAAAATCTTTTCTTCGTAATCAAGTTCATAACCTTTTGTTCTCAACTTAATGTCTATAAAGATATTCTATGCAAGATAGAAAATCACAATAATTTTACCGAATAAATCATAAGCAATGCAGCGGAATACCTTTAAAACTATTCATTTATACCAAAATCGTTATGCAATGAAAGCCATTGAAAGATAAAACAATCGAATTTAAATTAATGAAAATACATTAAAACAATTTAATAAAATACAAAAAATATGACTTCAAAGTCACCTATCACGGACGACCTCCCCATAAGGTATCCAATCAGAATGCAAGTCTTCTGACGTAAGTCAACATAATCTACTTCCATGTGTACCTAAAAAAATATAAAGTGGGAGTGAGCTTGAAAGCTCAGTGGATCGATCCTACACATGACATGCATTATACAGACCCAATCCAAAACATTACAAACACTTTCAAACATTAGGCGTTTCAAACATTCATTTGTTTTTGTCGGGTTCTAAGACTGAAAGAGGGTTGAGATGCCTTTCGGTATTCCCTGTGATCCAATCTAATCTCAGAGGGTTCCAATAACTGTTTAAAATCAATCGACACTCACATCATAGCCTAAGAGAGCGTACTTACCCAGGCATCGTACCATCTCCCAAAGACTTCGAGCTGTCACAGTCAGCTCTGGGTGGAAATACCTACGATCCACCTTGTACCTCGACGATCTCAAGCAGTAACATATAGGAGATGACACCTCGATCTGCTTCAGACTCGTCAATCATACCGGTACGTGGTTTCTTAATGAACCATCGTCTTATTTTTAGTTTTTACAAACAATTTCATTCATGTCAACCATCACACACATCATGGAAAATAAATCAAATAGTCTAGGCTATTCTCATGAGTAATTAATGAAATCTAAATGCATGATTTCCTATTAACGCATACCATAGATAAATAAAGCATAATTTAAATGAATCGTCACACCATCATCCAAGCATGCCAAACGAGTTCAATCAATTTTATAACAAATTCTAATAACCTAAAACTATTAACACAAATGCTTTGAATCTGAAATCCATATAATACATATGAGCAAAAAAGTCATGCCCACCTGATTTCCTGATCTTTAGGCTTCCTTGCTTTCCGTCGAAATCTTCGATACTCAAGATCTACACTCTGTAATTCAACAGTTAATGAGATTCACTAATTTCCTAATTCATATTTAGTCTTATTCAAGTTATTCTTAGACTTAAATATTTTCTAAAATAATTATGTAGTCTCGAAATCAATTTCAACAGATTTTTTGATCGTTGTTCAATTCTAGAATTTTATATATTCTAATTAAAAAAGTTTCTAAGTCTTCTAAATTTCCTGAATCTAAAATTTTAACTTTAATAATTTACTTGCAAGCTTTTATCATATAATTAGAGTTCTAATAACTTAATTTTTGTAATTTAAATAATTTATTAACATCATGATCAATTTAATTATGAACAAAATAAGACTTCTAGACGTTCTAAGTTTAGCTTCGAAATCTAAGATTTCAATATTTTCTTATAAATAATATTTAATTCAAGAAGTTTATTTTTCATGTTTTTAGTTACTTTAAATTATACTCATGTTCCATCAAATTATCTATTTAATCTAAGATTAAATCTATTTAAATTACTAAAGAAATATTCTAGCCAAATTTCCATAATTATTTTATTTAAATTCCAATTGAATAAGATATTTTTGTTACTTTCCATTTACATTTACGATTAATCAAAATAACTTTCTACACTATCTAAATTAAAAGTTTGAAATACGTACCTTGCGTCATCTTCTTTCTGCGAATGACGCTAACGACGAGAATTCCTTTGTCGAAGATTTGTTTTTGTTTCTAAATACATCAACTAAGATACCAAGATCAATTCGGATTTAGCATCATACACTACTCATCATTTAAACATTATTTCCTTCTTTTGTTTTGCTAATTGCACAAGCCAACAGTCGCTCACCTTCATCCTCCATGCTCTTCTTCATTCGGCGGTAGCAACAATCACATACATGAGTCACGCATCACCGCACTGTTAACATTACTATGTTATTTGCTCCACTTCAAACACCCTAGCAGTTCCTTCAACAATGCACCACCTAACCCAATAACACAACGGCTCCTCTGTTTTCCTACTTCACAACCCGTAGCTGAAAATCACGGACTATAGCAGCATTCAGCTCGGTTAGCCACTCTACTCACCATACTCATTAGTCTCCATTTCAGCAACACAGTCCTGCTCTTCTTTCCTCTCCACTGCCCGGCCATTCTCTTCCTTTCACAGTGCTGCAACTGCCGCTCGGAGGATCAGTTGTAGCAGAATTTCAAAACCTGTAAAGTTCTATTCTTCGTTTGCAATCACGTTCAGTCACCCGATTCCAGCACATAGCCCACAGCAGCCCTTCCTTTCCCATACATTTTCTGGTTTTCTTCTGTTTGTGTAACATAGCTACTGCAACAGCAGCAGCAACGGCCGTCGTCATTACAGCCACAGAGCCCCTGCTCTGTTTTCTTCCTTCCATTTCACCCATGCAGGGACTTCATCTTCTTCCTTGAGCGCATTCAGCTGCGTCTTCATCACTCACGGACTGCACCAGTAACCCAGCACACTGCAACTTGCCCGCCGTTTTCTGCTCCTATTCCCTGTTTGGCGTTCTGTTTGCTTCTTGTGTGACGACACAGTAGCTTCTCCTTCTTTCTCGTTCTCTGTTCTCCTTGTTCGGCGACACCAACAGCAGCAGCAACAGTTAGCTGCTCTGCTTTGCCTCATCCCTTTGTTTTCTCCTTCCTCTGTTCGTGCACCCACGCCTCACAGCAGCAGCCATCACAAAACAGGGCATTGCTCTGATTCTTCTTCTTCGTTGCAGCAGCGGCTGCAAAACCAGCAGAGCTAGTTCTCTTCCTTCGTCTTCGTCGCTCGACTAGCCCAAGGCAGCAGCAACGGTAACGTCTGCAACGACCAGCAGCAGCCATGGCAACGAGGCTCTGTTCTTCATGGATTCAACACACCAGCTTCTGTACTATATTCTTCTTCACGTTGATCACACCACAGAGAAGCTGCCATTGCTTCTTCAATTCAGTTCGTCTGGCTGCAAGCAACTAGATGATTTTTGCTTGCTTCTCGTTCTTCCCCTTCCATCTAGCCTCTTCCTTCGTTTTCTTTCTCTTCTTCACACCGAGTACGTAGCGAGCTGGTGCTCCTCTGTTCTCGTCCTATTACGGTCGTGCAACAACTCCCTGCAGTAGCAATAACAGAGTATCATAGCTCTGTTCTCTTTCCTTCCGTCCCTTCTTCTCGTTTCCAACTTCTTCCTTCACCTTCTCCCATCCAGCCAATTTGGGACTCTCTCTGCTTGCAATGCACCGCCCCACTCAACCAGATAACTCTGGTTCATTCTCCCGTTCAGCTTCTTCAATACGCCAGCTTTCCTCCCCCCTTTTTCTAATCAAGTTAACTTAATTAAATCTTATTATAAATTCATATATCTATATTTTCTTAATTTAACCATCATCATAGTGTATAAGGTTATGTATGTATATATATATATATTAATCTCTTAAATCTATGTCAATTTTATTATAAGCTTGCGTATTTTAATAAAGTCATTATTTGTGGTTATCCCTTCTATTTCTTCTATTCTTCACATGAATGTATTTTATTTTCTATACTAATCATAATAAACCTCAAATAATTATTTTAGCTATTTATATATATCTATAAAACATAAGATATAGTTTTCATACTATTATTATTATTATTATTATTATTATTATTTTTCGTTCAAATGATATATTTTATTTTTGCATCACTCGCGCCTTCGCACAAGCGCGAGTGAGCTATGAAATAATTTATTTACTCCTAAGCATAGTCTACATCTATATTTAAATTGTACATGATTCTAATTCATTGATTATTGTTCATCTCATGTTCACTCACGACGTGGCACGATCACAAAGTTACGGGGTGTTACAATCTACCCCTCTTAAATGGAATTTTGTCCTCGAAATTTGGGCAAGTTAATGAGGATCGTCACGCAGTTTGTCTTTTCAATGATCCATTACGCTCTCGCTGCGCAACATTGATCTTTTCTTGGAGAATCCTTCCATTTTCCGTCAGATCATAATCCTCTGATCCATGAACATAATTGGGGTATTTCTCCACTCACATTAGATTTGTCGTCTTGCAATGTTGCTGCTGTGATTTCATTTCTTCTCTGTAACCATTCTCTATGGAGCAGTTAAAATTTCTTCAGGTCTTTCACATAACCCGGCTAAACTGTACTACTAACCACCGTCTTTCTTGAGATATCCCACCTTCAACTATCATTGATTATTTTGGAATAATGTATGTCATATTTATCGGTATGAAGATTTGTGAACGTGGTCTTCTCCCCGAATTGACGCCTAAGAAGGGCGATCAGTCGACCACCCTTGACGTAATTTAGTATAAGGGCTATAATATTCTAACCCAGATATCATACGTGACATCTATGACATATCCATAAAAGAATTTCAGAAACTTACCCATAACCTAGTTTATGTTCTTACCTAGGATAAACTTGATGCTATTCCAGCATCTTCATCTTCATTCATTATGCAGTCTGGCAATTCTTGTAGTGAACTATTGTAGCTTTCTGAAATAAGGGTCTGGTACTCTTACCGATGCCCTATACCGAGAGATCAATGGTCACTATCTAGAATTTACTACTGTGACAATAGAGAGTAGATCACACTGACCAGAATTTTCGTGTGAAACATCCATTCCAAGAATGATAGTTGGAACCTTGGAGATCTAGGCATTAGAAGGAGATTGTTCGACTGACAACAAAGAATTTTAAGTCACCACATTCGGCATTAATCTACAAGAGAACATTTGTTAAGTATTGATCACTAACCCTTGTTGGAACAATACCTCGAATCACAATACCAACACCAGCTAGACTTTCCTTCTTTCACAACCCATATATAGCAGATGTCTTCCTCCCTAGTATCAGACAAGGGCTGAACTAGGATATTTCAGGAATTTTGGTTTATATCTATTCAAACATCTGCTCAACTCTGACAGAGGGAGAAGTTTTCCTAGCCTGAGGATTTACTTCGAATATATCATATGGTTACAAAAATCTCCTTCTGCTCTCCACATTTGATAAGACCTCGAACAAGACTACGTATTTCACGATGAATGGGAAATGTACACTGGCTAGTGCTCTATCTTGTTGGTTGTACTTACTTAATCACACCTGTGGTGTCACTATTAGCTACAAGGTTTTCACTATTTGCCTCCAATTCTGAGAATAATCTCTAATATTTCTCTTTTAGAGACCTCAGCTATTATTTCCACTATCACTTCTCTGATCTAGCTTGTTTCTACTCTCTCCCAAGCACGCTTAACTGCGGAGTTCTGATGGGATCCGGTGCATTAGTGTTGGTATGATCGCACCCTTTTATTTCCTTATTCTAATTTATCGATAGGCAACTAACACAATCTGAATTCCTTGGTCTACATCTTTTTCCTCACCACTCACTTGTCTTGGCCTATTCTATCTAGATTGTTCCTTTGTTACCAGTGTTGCTTCTCTTCGCGCATCCAACAATCTACTCTGACAGTGCCCTCTTATGCTTGACCTTTCTGCTTATTCCTGTTCTAAGACATTCTCACCCATCTTCTACCAATAATAATGCCACGAACGTCATCTTTCTAGGTCTAGTCACTCCCAAAGCTTTCAGATGCTGATTCATTTCAATGGGCCATCTTTCTACTAAAAAAGAATCAGTTACGCCTTAAAATGTACCTAGGTTTCAATTTCTATAATTCATTTAACAATTCCCACTGTTTTTCATTATAAATGTCTGATTTACTCCATGTCACCGTACCTTTAGACCTATCCATCTGATGCATTTGGGGTTGTAGCTGCATCTGAGGCTCTAGTTGCATTGGTGATTGTACTTATGTTTAAGTAGACACCGACAACTATGGTAATGCCAATGACTGTAGAGTCTACACCACTTGTTCACAAGTTCTGGAGTAATCTCCAATCTTATTTTCTAAGAAGTCTTTGTTATCAATTCCGAGGTTACCAAAGTCTTTCTGGTTACTGCTATCCTCGAAATACTCTCACCTCTTTTTTGACCATATCCTTCCTAGATCTGCGAATCCCTTGGCATGAACCACAAGCCAAGAATTTAATTCAGCATTCAATGATCTACTCATGTTAAGTTGAAGGATAGCGTTTATTTTATATGTATAAATCTATATATATATATATATATATATATATCTATCTTCTGTTTTCTTCTAGTATCGTGACTTATCTTATTGACCACAACTTCCTATACGTCCATGCCCTTTCGCGTTTCTTGTGCTAGGGTGACTCTAGGTGCATAGTCTCTAAGTTCTCGATTGTCCCAGTTGTCTAGGGGTTTATGCTTCTAAGTCGGCAACATTTCGTCTATTTCTGGGTACAGGAATTTGGGTTATAATACGTAAATAATCAAACTACATATATAACAATCCACCCATCCACAACCAAGCAAACAATCCACGCTAGCACAATGCAATCCTAAAGCTTCCATCTGTGCTTCTAGGTTCGTGTGCCCCATCACACACTCGCCCTTCCACACAGACTTCTGCCCAGAATTACATTATACCCAAACAATGGCGCAAGTGTCTCGATATCCATGACTGCAATGTCTCACTATGTTTAACCGGATCCTTTAGCTAAACATAGCACGACAATGCACCCATAGACATGTTCTAAGGTTGACGCAAACCCCACCATACTGTACCGCCCCATCCCAGTACAATATAGTGCATACAAATTCAGCCAAAGAAATTAATCACTCACCAAACATGGCTCGTCATTCTCCGAATTTAGGATTCCTCCGTACCCCCAAATCCCTATGCACCCCATCCTACATAGAGACTAGAGATACAGGCTCCTCCCAAACTTGGGTCCTTACCAAACAAGTGTGCGTTCAAACACATTATTAGTCTCTAACCTATGCCCTAAAAGCTTTTAATTTATTTCTGATCCACTGTGTCTTTGAGACAACACTCAGTCTCTACCTAGACCTATGGTCATGGTGTTCAACTCCATTGATTTCTTGTGATGCCATACTTCCCGAATCAAACTCGTTCCCATGTAGGGTTCAATCTTCAAGGACATCTTCCCGAAGTTGGGATTAACCATCAGGGATAGTGCACCTTCTAAGACTGGCACCAACCGTCAAGAACACCCTATAGGGCCAACCCATTGGGGCATTCTTTCCAAAGAAGGCACCAACCATATGAGGGCCACTATAAAGATATACCATCAGGGTACTTTTTCCAAGAAAGGCCACTAACCTTCAGGGTTACCCTTCTCAAGAAGAAGTCAACTATCGGGAACACCCCTTTCAGTATTCAAGTCACACCAATAATTAGTGACTCAGGTACTCTAGCGTCACTTCCCCATTACCTAGATCTCAACCCATGCTACCCTTTCTCAAAATCATATCCAAGAAAATTCATTTTTCGGTGAAATCAAATCCGATAAAATTCATTTTCAGTAAAAATCAAATTTAGTAAAATCTACAACTCAGTGAAAATCAAATCCGATGAACTCAAGTCTAGCCCAGTGTATCATAATACTAGGCTCTAATACCATATTTGTAATACTCCAATTTTCGACCGGACCTCCGTTCACGTTTTACCTCACGAGTGGATCGTCGCCCATCGAAAATCGAGATGCTACTAAAAGTTTTTCTTTTGTCAAAATATTTTCTTCAAAATCAAGTTCATAACCCTTTGTTCTCAAGTTAATATCTATAAAAATATTCTGTGCAAGATAGAAAATCACAATAATTTTGCTGAATAAATCATAAGCAATGTAGTGGAATACCTTTAAAAATATTCATTTAAACCAAAATCGTTACGCAAGGAAAGCCATTGAAAGATAAAACAATCGAATTTAAATTAATGCAAATACATTAAAACAATCCAGTAAATACATAAAATATGACTTCCAAGTCACCTATCCCGGACGACCTCCCATAAGGTGTCCAATCAGCGTGCGAGTCTACTGACGTAAGTCAACATAATCTACTTCTAGGTGTACCTGAAAAAATATAAAGTGGGAGTGAGCTCGAAAGCTCAGTGGATCGATCTTATACATCACATGCATTATACATACCCAATCTAAAACATCACAAACACTTTCAAACATTAGGCGTTTAAAACATTCATTTGTTTTAATCGGGTTCTAAGACTAGAAGAGGGTTGAGATGCCTCTCGGTATTCCTTATGATCCAATCTAATCTCAGAGGGTTCCAATAACCGTCTAAAATCAATCGACACTCACATCACAGCCTAAGAGAACATACTTACCTAGGCATCGTACCATCTCCCAAATACTTCGAGCTATCACAGTCAGCTCTGGGTGGGAATACCTACGATTCGCCTTGTAGCTCGACGATCTCAAGCGGTGACATATAGGAGATGCCACCTCGATCTGCTTCAGGCTCCTCAATCGTACCGGTACATGGATTCTTAATGAACCATCATCTTATTTTTAGTTTTTACAAACAATTTCATTCATGCCAACCATCACACATATCATGGAAAATAAATCAAATAGTGCAGGCTATTCTCATGAGTAATTAATGAAATCTAAATGCATGATTTCATATTACCGCATGTCATAGATAAATAAAGCACAATTTAAATGAATCGTCACACCATCATCCAAGCACGCCAAACAAGTTCAATCAATTTTATAACAAATTCTAATAACCTAAAACTATTCACACAAATGCTTTGAATCTTAAATCCATATAATACATATGAGCAAGGAAGTTATGCCCATCTGATTTCCTGATCTTCAGGCTTCCTTGTTTTCCATCAAAATCCTAGATACTCAAGATCTACACTCTGTAATTCAATAGTTAATGAGATTCACTAATTTCCTAATTCATATTTAGTCTTATTCAAGTTATTCTTAGACTTAAATATTTTTGAAAATAATTATGTAGTCTCGAAATCAATTTCAACATATTTTTGGATCATTGTTCAATTCTAGAATTTTATATATTCTAATTAAAATAGTTTCTAAGTCTTCTAAATTTCTTGAATCTAAAATTTCAACTTTAATAATTTACTTGCAAGCTTTTATCATATAATTAAAGTTCTAATAACTTAATCGTTGTAATTTAAATAATTTATTAACATCATGATCAATTTAATTACGAACAAAATAAGACTTCTAGACGTTTTAAGTTTAGCTTCGAAGTCCAAGATTTCAATATTTTCTTATAAATAATATTTAATTCAAGAAGTTTATTTTTCATGTTTTTAATTACTTTAAATTATCCTCATGTTCCATCAAATTATCTATTTAATCTAAGATTAAATCTATTTAAATTACTAAAGAAATATTCTAGCCAAATTTCCATAATTATTTTATTTGAATTCCAATTGAATAAGATATTTTTGTTACTTTCCATTTACATTTACCATTAATCAAAATAACTTTCTACACTATCTAAAATTAAAAGTTTGAAATACGTACCTTGCATCGTCTTCTTTACGCGAATGACGCTAACAACGAGAATTCCTAGATTTGTTTTCGTTTCGAAATACATCGACTAAGATACCAAGATCAATTCGGATTTAGCATCATACACTACTCATCATTTGAACATCATTTCCTTCTTCTGTTTTGCTAATTGCACAAGCCAACAGTTGCTCACCTTCATCCTCCATGCTCTTCTTCATTCGGCGGTAGCAACAATCACATACATGAGTCACGCATCACCACACCGTTAACATTACTATGTTATTCGCTCCACTTCAAACACCCTAGCAGTTCCTTCAACAATGCACCACCTAACCCAATAACACCACGGCTCCTCTGTTTTCCTACTTCACAGCCCGTATCTGAAATTCACGGACTATAGCAGCATTCAGCTCGGTTAGCCACTCTACCCACCATACTCATTAGTCTCCATTTCAGCTGCACGCTCCTGCTCTTCTTTCCTCTCCACTGCCCGGCCATTCTCTTCCTTTCACAGTGCTGCAACTGCCGCTCGGAGGATCAGTTGTAGTAGAATTTCAAAACCTGTAAAGCTATATTCTTCATTTTCAATCACGTTCGGTCACCCGATTCCAGCAAATAGCCCACAGCAGCCCTTCCTTTCCCATACATTTTCTGGTTTTCTTCTGTTTGTGTAACATAGCTACTGCAATAGCAGCAGCAACGGCCGTCGTCATTACAGCCACAGAGCCCCTACTCTGTTTTCTTCCTTCATTTGCACCAATGCAACGTCTTCATCTTCTTCCTTGAGTGCATGCAGCTGCGTCTTCATCACTCACAGACTGCACGAGTAACCCAGCACACTGCAACTTGCCCGCCGTTTTCTGCTCCCCTTCCCTGCTTGGTGTGCTGTTTGCTTCTTGTGTGACGACGCAGCAGCTTCTCCTTCTTTCTCGTTCTCTGTTCTCCTTGTTCGGCGACACCAGCAGCAGCAGTAGCAGTTAGCTGCTCTGCTTTGCCTCATCCCTCTTTTTTCTCCTTCCTCTGTTCGTGCACCCACGCCTCACAGCTGCAACCATTACAAAGCAGGGCATTGCTCTGATTCTTCTTCTTCGTTGCAGCAGCGGCTGCAAAACTAGCCGAGCTGGTTCTCTTCCTTCGTCTTCGTCGCTCCACCAGCCCAAGGTAGCAGCAACTGTAACGGCTGCAACAACCAGCAGCAGCCATGGCAACGAGGCTCTATTCTTCATGGATTCAACGCACCAGCTTCTGTACTGTATTCTTCTTCACGTTGATCACACCACAGAGAAGCTGCCATTGCTTCTTCAATTCAGTTCGTCCGGCTGCAACCATTGCAGGCAACCAGATGATTTTTGCTTGCTTCTCGTTCTTCCCCTTCCATCTTGCCTCTTCCTTCGTTTTCTTTCTCTTCTTCACACCAAGTACGTAGCAAACTGCTACTCCTCTATTCTCGTTTCCTACTACGGTCCTGCATTAACAACTCCTTGCAGCAACAATAACAGAGTATCATAGCTCTCTTCTCTTTCCTTCCGTCCCTTCTTCTCATTTCCAGCTTCTTCCTTCACCTTCTCCCATACAGACAATTCGGGACTCTCTCTGCTTGCAACGCACCGCCCCACTCAACCAGATAACTCTGGTTCATTCTCCCGTTCAGCTTCTTCAATACGCCAGCTTTCCTCCCCCCTTTTTCTAATCAAGTTAACTTAATTAAATCTTATTATAAATTCATATATCTATATTTTCTTAATTTAACCATCATCATAGTGTATAAGGTTATGTATGCATCATCATAGTGTATAAGGTTATGTATGTATATATATATATATATATATATTAATCTCTTAAATCTATGTCAATTTTATTATAAGCTTGTGTATTTTAATAAAGCCATTATTCGTGGTTATCCCTTCTATTTCTTCTTTTCTGCACATGAATGTATTTTATTTTCTACACTAATCATGATAAACCTCAAATAATTATTTCAGCTATTTATATATCTATAAAACATAAGGTATAGTTTTGTCATACTATTATTATTATTATTATTATTATTATTATTATTATTATTATTATTCGATCAAATGATATATTTCATTTTCACATCACTTGCGCATTCGCGCGAGCGCGAGTGAGCTATAAAATAATTTATTTACTCCTAAGCATAGTCTACATCTATATTTAAACTGTACATGATTCTAATTCACTGATTATTGTTCATCTCATGTTCACTCACGACGTGGCACGATCACGAAGTTACGGGGTGTTACAATCCACTCCCATAGGAACTACCGTGAGTGCCCGAAAAACTTGTACTTGTGAATTGAGATTTGGAGATAAAATGATAACTACTGACCTTAGAGTGTTACCTTTCCATTGTTATGATGTGATATTAGACATGGACTGGTTAACCCAATACCACGCTCATATTGATTACCGAGACGAAGAGTCACATTGACTCTATCATCTAGTAAACTAGTGAAGGTCAAGGGGGATATGCAAAGACTTTGAAGCCCTATGACCACTGTGTTGCATTACAGAAGGTAGAGTGAAGACTTTACACAAGTCCTAGATGATGATTTAGAGAGCCGAAAGATATTCAAGAGATACCCTTAGTGCAAGAGTACCCAGATGTGTTCCCAAATGATTTACTTGGACTACCACCACACAGACAGGTAGAGTTCAAGATTGAACTATAACCAGGCACGAATCCTATAGCTATTCCTCCCTCCGGAATGGTGCAAGTGAAGTTGATTGAACTCAAGACACAACTGAACAAACTCTATGAAAAAGGATTTATTAGGCCAAGTGAATCACCATGGGGAGCTCCTATACTATTTGTGAAGAAAAAATATGGCTCAATAAGATTATGTGTTGATTACAAGAATATTAACCTAGTGACCATAAAGAATAAGTATCATCTACCCAGAATTGACGACTTGTTCGATCAATTGAGGAAAGTCACTCATTTCTCCAAGATTGATTTGAGGTTAGGTTATCACCAATTACAGATCAAGGAGGCAGACATTCATAAAGCAACCTTCAAGATTCAATATGGGCATTTTGAGTTTATAATGATGTCGTTTGGTTGTACCAACACACCAGTTGCATTCATGGACTTTATGAATAGAGTCTTCTGACAATATTTGGATCAGCTCATAGTAGTATTCATGGATGATATCTTAATCTACTCCAGATTAAAAGTTGAACATGTAAAACATTTGAAAATTATGTGGGGCACACTGAGGAGAAATAAATTGTATGTTAAGTTTAGCAAGTGTGAGTTCTGGATGAAAATGGTCAAGTTTCTTGGCCACGTAGTTACGATCGAAGGAATATCGGTTGATCCAGATAACGTGAAGTTTGTGACTAAATGGAAGTAGCCAAAAATGGTGGCGGCAATCAAAAGCCTTTTGAGTTTAGCAGGATACTATTGAAGATTTATTCAAGACTTCTCTAAGTTAGCTGGGCCTATGACTAAGATGACCAGGAAAGGAGAGAAGTTCATCTGGAATGAGAAGTGTGAGGAATCTTTCCAAAAACTAAACAAGAACTTAACTTTAGCTCCCATATTGGGTACTCCTACCCATGGGGCAAGATATGTCTCATACACAGATGCATCACAGAATGGATTGGGTGTCGTACTGATGCAAGAGGGAAAGGTTATCACATATGCCTTGCAACAGTTGAAGGTACATGAACAAAATTAACCTATTCA
>JAJIYU010011278.1:0-15399 GCA_030144865.1 Tinospora cordifolia
ATAATAATAATAATAATAATAGGGCTGATGACGCACGGAACGTTTGAGAATGACCAGTTGGTCAGACGCCGGTTAGGGAATTCCAGCGCGCGAACATCAGATCCTTTTTCTTTTCTTCCGTAAAGCGGAGCATTTTTCGTTTTTCAACAGGGGCCGGCGCGGCGACAGTGCACACCTCTGCATTTAAACTCAAAGCGAGGAGAGCGTAACCATGAGTTTCCCGCTTTCGAACTCACCAGTCTTCTCCAACAGGAGTCTCCGATCATTTTCGACGCAGTCTCCGATTACTCTTTTGCCTCGTTGGTGTCCATCGCGTAAGCTTTCGTGCTTGAGGATGTCGTCGTCATCGTGTTCGTTTCAAAGTTCGCCGTTATCTGCTCGAACCGTCACCATCCCGTACTCTGATCTTCAAGTTGGTCTACTGGTTTGAATGATTTTTTCTTGACGTGTTTTTGGCAATTTTGTTAATGAGAAATATTGTTTTTTTGGGTGTAAGCAGGACAAGAGTGGTGATTTATCTGTGAAGATTGAGGATGCGTTTGGACCTAATGGTTTGGGGATATTGTCCATCTCAGTGGTAAGACTCTCCTCTTTCCTTTGTTTTGATTCTCTTTGTGTTTTAACTTGTAAATGCACTCTTCCCGTAACGCTGCGCGGCAGATGCTGTGATCTCCAAATTCATGGATATTCGGGACTTAACAAGGAAGGATCACACTCTAGAGAAGAGGTTTGTGGTGCTTTAGAAACTATACTCCATCTATGATTAAAACATATAAATAAATAACTGAGAGTGTATTAAGGTTTGCGGATTGGGCCGGAAGTGTTGTTCTAGGAGTCGATTCCAGTCCAGCGAATCAATAAGTCAATCATTTTTTAATGCTTTTGGCTATCATTTGGTTCTCTACCTATCAAAGGGCATAATTTTTACGTCACAGTATCTTGTCTTGATCTAAGTCTCATCCGCGATCCATCTACTATTCTTATGACTGTTGTCATGTTGTGCGATGCTCATCTTGCATTTTCTTCTTTTTTTGAAAGAACATATGCTTATATTTTGCTTTTGAATTATGTGTTAATGATGCCCTTAAAGATATTCTTGAGCACGAGTCAGAGCCTTTCTAAAATTTCCTTCTTTTTGTAATTTTCAGTGTTAATTCTTTTTTCCATTTTTTAGGTCCCTGGATTTTCTGCGCTGCGACAGGACCTTCTATATCTTTCACCTAGGTAAAAATCTAGTAGTTGACATGTAGGATCATTGTTGTGTGACTGCAATAGCATACAAAAAAAAAAAAAAAAAAAAAGAAAGAAAAAACTACCATCCTCAAGAGCACAATTTTTTTTTTAGTTTTTTGTAAATAATTAATTATTTATCTCTATTCCAGGTTGGCAAAGCTTCCAGAGGATGTAAAGAAGAATCTTGAAGACCCTAACAGCAGGTATTCATTGTTGCTTTTGTAGTTGCGTGATGCTGCCTGCAAGAATAGAGGAAGAATCATAACAGAATAGACAAGGAATGAAGTAGAGACGAAAGGGAGAGAAGACAGGGGGAGAAGAAAATTGAGAGTGCAAAAAATTGTTCTCCTCCTAGCTAATTCATTAATTTTATTTATTTATTTATTTATTTTTTATGGAATCAAGAGCGATAAACTATTATCTATCACTACCTCAGATCTCCTAGAATTTTCTATCTGGCAAACTAAATAGCAAATATTACAGCAACCCACTACACCTATCAGCTATTATTCTTAACTGAATAACAAGAACCCACTACACATAATCAGCCAATTTTGCCGATTTCCTATGTACCCAAGTGCCCCTTCTAATCTCCTTGCCCGTTGAAGGGGTGTCTCCATCTTTGTCCACAATTGAACATGTATCATTGCCCTTGTCTTCCAGCAACACCTTGTCCTCAAGGTGGAAAGAACAAAAATCATTTTGAAAATCATCGAGGGATTCCCATGTTGGATGAGACATAGACTGTCTATTCCATTGGACTAGGATTTGAGAAATTGGCCTATCATTGAGGAGAATGCGACAATGGCCAAAACAACAATAGGTTGTAAAAGAGCTTGAGGACCTTCAAATTCTGAAGGAAGAGGGTGTTGGAGAACAATTGGATGACCAAGACATTTCGTTAATAATGAGACATGGAAGACATTGTGAATTTTGGTTGAAGAAGGTAAATCCAATTTGTAAGCTACAAAGCCAATTAGTTCAAGGATGCAAAAGGGGCCATAAAAACGCTTGCAAAGTTTTGTGGATCATTGATTAGCAATTGAAGTTTGATGATATGGTCGGAACTTGAAAAAAACCCAATCATCCACATTGAATACTTGTATCAATTCTATGAGTATTGGCGAGACTACACTTACGCAATTGTGCACATTGCAAATTTTCTTTGAGAGTGTTGAGAAGATTGGTGCGATCCTTAAGTAAGTCATTGGCTGCAGCCATCGACAAAGAACCTAAAACATAATCTAGCAGGGAAGGTGGTGAACGCCCATAGACTACCTCGAATGGGTTCACTTTAAAGAAGAATGTCATGATGTATTGTAGCACCATTCAGCCCAAGGTAGGTATTGGGCCACGTAGCTGGGCAACCAGTAGTGAAACAACACAAGTAATCCTCCAAACACCGATTCACAACCTCCCTTTATCCATCTCTCTGAGGATGGTAAGCATTGTTCATAGATAGGATCGTACCTTGTAATTTGAAGAGTTCTCTTCAAAAAGAGCTCATGAATAATGGGTCACGATTTGAAACTATAGAAGAGGGAACACTATGTAATCTGCAAATTTCTTGAACAAAAGTAGAGGCAAGGTTGGGAGCCGTGATATGCGAAACCAAGGCACTGAAATGTGTGTGTGTGGAGAGTTGGTCCACCACAACCATAACACAACACTTGTCATTTGAGAGAGGAAGATTTGTAATGAAGTCCATAGAGATTGAAATCACACACTTTACCTGGAATAGGTAAAGGCTGAAGCAAGCCTTGTGGAGCTCGATTGAATGGTTTAGACTCTTGACAGGTGTGGCATTTGTTGACAAAAGTAGTGACTGATTTTTTTATGTTTGGCCAGTAGAAAATTGAAGCAAGTCGGGCTAATGGGCACTATATACCAACATGTCCACTAGACGGAAAGGCATGAAATTCATGATGAGTAAGGATTGTAATGCTGAATTTATCGGAACCAAAATATGATCTTGAACAAGAACAATTCCGCCATGAACCACGTGATTAGGCAATGAATTTGGAGAGTTCAAAATTTGGTTTAGGAGCACAACCCCTTCAACAATTTGCTTATAATAATCACATAAAGCATTAATAATGGCTGCAACAAGTTTGGAGCCCACTTGAAGTGTTGAAAGGAAAAATTCGAGCATCGTGAGAGCACGTTAGCTAAATGATTTCAAAATCATACCCAAGCAATTTGTGAGCCAACATTGGTGCTCCGATGTATGAATAGTCTGATGAAGAATAGAATGCCAACTTTGGTGATCCGTGATGCTGTGAAAACAATTTCCAAGTAGATATTGGTGCTACTTCCATCTAGCCTCTATGATAGCCAAAAATTCCCGAACATAGGTAGAAACTTTTTGCATTGAAGGAGACAAAACCTTACTAAAATATGCTATTGGTTGTCCCTGTTGTGACAACACTACACCAAACCCTAATGCATCTGTACGAATTGTGACTGTTTCAGCAAAATCTGGCAAGACAAGTTTAGGAGTTGACATCAAGGTTGTTTTGAGTGCATGAAATGTAGTTGTATTTGAAGGAGTCCATTGGAAAGCATCCTTGCGCAATAGTTGAGTTAATGGTGTTGCAATTGATGCAAAGTTGGCAACGAACGTGTGATAGTATCCAACAAGTTTGAAGAAACCCCCGAGATGCTTGATTGAATGTGGGATTGGCCAATCGCGAACTTTTAAAACTTTTCGTGGGTCAACCGCCACAACATGAGCAGAAATTATATGGCCAAGATAAGATAGTGAAGAAGAGCTGAATTCTTACTTAGACATCTTGATATAAAAATGGTGTTGTCGTAAGATTTCCAAAACAACAAGGAGACGTTGAAGATGTAAACTCCAAGAACGACTGTAAACCAAAATATCATAAAAAAAATACCAAAACACATTGATGAAGTACGTCTCGAAAGATGATAATGGTCGCTTGAAATGAAGATGGGGCATTAGAGAGGTCAAATGGCATAGCCACGAACTCATAATGACCTTTGTGTGTATGAAATGTTGTCTTATGAATGCCGAGAGGGCGAATTTGAAGTTGATGATGATAGCTAGCTTGAAGGATTAACTTAGAGAAAATGTTGGCACCATAAAGCTTGTCAAGTAGCTTATCCACAGTTGGTATAGGGAATCTATCCTTCACCAAGATGTGGTTCAAAACTCTATAATCAATACAAAACCGCCATGAGCCGTTCTTCTTTTTAACTGAGAGAACATGAGAAGAGAAGGGACTAGTGCTCGGTTGCATGATGTCCTCAATAAGCATGTCCTTAACAAGTTTTTCAATATCATTTTTTGGTAGTATGGATAATGATACGGTCAGACATTGACTAGAGAAGCACCTGTGTGGAAGGGAATGCAATGATTAGTAATAAAAAAAAAAAAAACGGAATGGTGGCAACGATTTCGGATGGTCGAAAACTTCTTGATATTGCTTGAGAAGAGATCACAATTGATGGAAGAGACCGTGAGGGATCAACTAGGGAAGACGATGCATCAATTGGCAATATTTGTGAGAAGGATGTATGGAAGAGTTCAGGCACTGTTGCGGTCAAAGTAAGATGTCGGAATTGTGCTAAGGAAAGAGGCGCATAGGTCGAATGTTGCAGGCCTTGAAGACTTGTTGTGGCGTTGTGGTGACATAACTCCATGTAAAAGGAGTTGTAGTCCAAGATGACTGACCCCAAATACCATATTCGCTCAATAAATTGTTAGAGAGAAAAAAAAATCAATTGAACCTGTATATTGGCCCATGTTTAATTTTAAATCTTGGTACCAACTCGTGCTGCCCATAACTTCTCCATTGCCAATTGTAACACGTACCTACTGAGTCGGTTGTGTTACAAGGCCCAAGAATTTAACAACATGGATCTGAATGAAATTGTGGGTCCACACACAATTTCATTTAGAGCCACCATCAATCAAAACCACGAGTTTGCCGTTTACATGACCATCCAATCGTAGGGTTTGGGGAGAGGTTTAGCGTGCGAAAGCATGCAAACTAATAGCAAGGGTGGCAAACTGATGTGTTGAATCTTGGTCTACTATAGATTGAGGCACAAGATCTGAGGTTGCTGTTGAAGAAGGACTGTCATTGATTTGCACAGGTGGGGACTCCAGTAGGGAATCATCCGTGGGTCCTCGTTAGAGGCCAATAAACACAAGAATTGGTGAGATTTGCACTTGTGGCCATGAAAGAATTGTTCATCACAATTGAAACATAAACCCTTTTCATGTTGAGCAACCATTTCCATTGGCGAAAGCCTCCGAATTGGTATGGATGGTCGAAATGATTGAGAGGATCTTCTAGTTGAGGCACCCATTGAGGACTTTGGTGACAAAGTGGTTGTGGAATTGGATTTCATGAATGGACTCTTAATGTTAGAAGATTTACTTGTGGACAATTTATCTTGCACTAATTTAGCCATGCCCATGGCTTCATGGAGGGATTGCAGTTTGAGGAGAAAAATCTCACGTTGGATGTTCTCTTGGAGGCTCAATAGAAAGTAGTTGAGCAAGTTCAAATGCGATTATCTTGTGGTACAAGTTGAAATAGCCTCAAATTTATCCATATAAGCTTTGATGACACTAACTTGCTTAAGTTCGAACAAGGAAGCTTCATGGTTAAGAAAAGAAGATGGACCGAAACACACCTCCAAGTCACGAGCAAAGGCAAGTAGTCAATTGATTTGTTGTAAATAACCAGTAAATTTATTGCAATGTATCTCTCATCATGTAGAAAGAAGCCACTGTAAGGCGTTGATTTGCTAGTGTGTTATGGTATAAAAAGAATCATTCAATTTGAAACAACTAATTCAATGGGTCCTGGCTAGAAAAAAGGGGGATATCTAGCTTTGGCAATCATAGCATGCTAGGGTTTGGCTGTGAGGGCAGATTGGAGGGAGTACGGGTTGGGGAAAAAATAGGGGAAGGTGGTGGGTGATGCATGGTAGAAGAAGAGGCATGGGAGGGGTGGGGTGCTTAAGATGGGCTAGAAAGCAAGGATGGTTGTATTGGTTGCTTTTCCATAGAAGCAATTCAGTGGAGCATCTTGTTTAGCATCTTTTGAATGTGCTCGCACATGAAAGAATTTTGAAATTTTGAATTAGCTTGTTGCTAGACTGTTGTTAGCAGGCAATCCAACTTGTTCGAAACAGTGTCTTGATGTTGCATTTGATTCTGCAACTTGGAAATGACATCTTCCAAAACTTTATAACGGATGAGCATTCATTCCTCCATGGACAACCCCTCTCAAATCTCAATGACAGAACCAAATGTGATGCTACTTGCACGAATAGGGGAAGAAACATAACATAATATACAAGGAATGAATAAGAGATGAAAGGGAGAGAAGATAGGGGAGAAGAAAATTGAGTGCAAAAAATTGTTCTCCTTTGTAATACTCTAGAATTTTGTTAAAAAAAATTTCGCGTTATTGTTTATTACTGTTCACATACTACAAAATAGCGAACGGTGTAATGTTCACGACACTGTTTCTGTTTCGGTGAAGACAAAACACAAAACAGTGGCATTGTTCATGTACTGTTCACGTACTGCTTGCGTTTGTCTTTTTTCGTTTAAAAATTCTACATAAACCTCCATCTCTGAATATCTCTTCTCTTCTTACTCTCCTAGCCATTTTCTTGACACTCTTGCATTTCTTAGCTATTCTACACGACAACTATAGTAATAGGAAGGGAACAAACTCAAAATATTGCATGGCAGTGGTAAGAACTTACTTTTGGGCGATTATTTTAGAGCAACCGGAGGACTCCACGGATCAAAACAGGTATAATGACCTTATCTAAGTCTCTATGCATGATTCATTTGTTTAGAACTTGATGTATTAGGTTGCTAAAAGAACAAGGGATGGAAGAAACATGTATAGAAAAACTCACTTTTTGTATTAGATACTGCAGTACTATTTATAGATACCACAGTATTGTTCACGGATACTATGATACTGTTCACGTATATCATGGTACTATTCGCAGTTGTAGTATTGTTCATGATCGCTGTTCATGATTATTGTTCACGATCACGTTCTAGACTACTGTTCATGGCTGTGGTACTGTACATGAGTACTGTTCATGAATAGTTATTTAATCATTAAAAAAAAACGTTAGATTCCTAAAATTAATAGTGTTGATCTTTTAAATGTTGAAGACTCGAGACAAGTTGGATTAACAACATAATGATTCAAGGGAGTCAACTATTGAGGGGGAGATGAATACCCATACTCTTTACTATTATTTTAGTTCTAAATATGAAACATGATTGATTGTTTACTTTTACTGAATGTTTAGAAGCATGCTAATAATATGTTTGACAGTTGTTAGGATGATTTCTTGTCTTTTATGGTATTGATAGCATGTTGTATTATTCATGAATATCAAATATTGTTTAGAAGATATGCTATATGTGCCTTGTGAAGCTTATTAAAATGTGTTGTTACTTATATCTGAAATAATGATACTGTGAGTATGCTAGTGGTCACTAAATTAAGATGATTAAGAGATCTAACCACGTACCGGCATGGTGATGCTAACACTGTGGCAATGATCTAGTGTCATCATGGGTGTTCCTAACCCAAGGTAGATCTTAATGCTACTGTGGCAGTAGTAAGATGAGACTAATAGTCGAGTTGAGACTTTATTCCTAAGATAGGGTCATGAATAGGTAACTGGCCTGTGGGCATTACTTTCGATATTTTGGGCCTAATGGGAGATACTGAGGAAGGTCATTTTGGTCTTAGCGTCAACTCAAAATAATTGAATTTTTGAATCACATAATGTTTGATCAGTGTTTGTATGTTTTGTATTTTGACTTTAATAATGCTTGAGATGTACTGTGTATGATCCACTAGGCTCTCGAGCTCACCCAACTCACTCATTTTTAGGTAACCATTGAAATACTTGTACTAACAAGTAATGTAGAAACAATTATTAGTAGTAGTATACCTCACAGTTGAGGACGTTATAGGAAATAAACTTTATTTTTTATTTTTTAGTTGTAGTGCATATGACCCACCATATTTCATTTTGTTTATCAGTTGGAGTCAGCCACTAGGTCAGACAGTAGTTGTCTTATCAAAACTCGAACATGGGGCCTACATATTTGCTCTAAATTTCAATATTAAATTAAAGTTTTTTCAGTTATTATATGATCCCAAGATGTTTCTAAGCCAGTTTATTTATGCACTTTTTGTACTTTGGGCTATGGTCTGGTGCAACTAGGAGATGAGATGATTGATGCAAGAAATAGTAATATCCCAGTTCTCGAATAGAAAGCAAGAGTAACTGCATACGAATGTAATTATCTCTCAAGTTGTGAGACGAATACATCACCTATGATGAATGTGAAAGCTTTGGGAGCCGAGGTTTTACATCCTCTCAGCTAATACATGAACTCTCCTTTTTAGGAATCAACAACAATGAAGTATTATCTATCACTACCTCAGATCCCCTAGAATTTTCTATCTGACAAATATTATAACTAACGAACAAATATAACAACCCACTACACGTATAAACAATTATTCAGTTGTAAACAATTATTCTCAACTGAATAACAACAACCCACTACACATAATTAGCCAATTTTGCTAGTTTCCTATGCACCCGAGTGCCCCTTCTAATCTCCTTGCTTGTTGAAGGGTTGTCTCCACCTTGGTCCATAATTGAACATGCATCATTGAAGCCCAGGAGGTGTTGAATTCGAATAAGGCAGGTGGAGATAGATTATATCATTGGTTAATTTTAAAAAAGATATGAAAAAGGAACAATTTACTATTTACGTATTGTGGATTGCCGGAAAATTACTGAGTTGCGTCATCTAGCCATCTAGGTTTCTCACTTGTATTGTATGGTTGTTGAGATTGAAGTGGATGCAAACCAAAAGTGTAGAGCTAAGTTAAGAGGTACTTCTAGATTGTTAAAGGGAATTATAATGAGACAACTAAATCAATTCCATTTATGTAGTAGAAAAGCATCTTATTAATTTAAGACAGGTGCTTTGGCGGATGTTGATATAGGTTTTCAAGGGTGAGAAAGAGGTCAAGATTATGTTGTCTAAGGAACGTGTTTGGTGTGTAAGATAGGATAGAGTTATTTTAACAGAATAGGGTTTGATGAGATTAGATTTGATAGAAGGAAGTAAAAAAAATAAAGTAATCCGGTGTTTGGTGCAACATACGATGATTAAAATAAATAATTAAATAAAACAAAAAATGAAAATAAAAGAAAAATTAGAATTCTCATTGACAACTTTTTTGGGATGGCCAGTGGGTTTTGTAGATATGCAAAACCCACTGGCCAACTTCTTTTTTCGTAAAAAGAAAAGGAGTTGAAAGAAGACGAAGAGTAGAAGGAAGCTAGGGAGAAGAAGAAGGAGGAGGAGGAGGAGGAGGAGAAGAAGAAGAGCAAGAAAAAAGAAAAATTAAGAAAGTTCTGAAGGGAACCTGACAAAATGGTTGGGTTTCTCTATTCCTCCACTGGGAGGATTAAAAGGTGGGCAAGAAAAATGCATATGCCATCCAAGTCCCTCCCAAACATGGATTAGGAGTAATTTACTCTAACCCCATGACATCTAGGGCATCAAACAGCCCCAGGGTGTTTAAAAACTATTTGATGACACCTTAGATTAATTCATCATACCTCTAGATAGAATTTGAGGTCAACATGCCATGGATGGCAATATAATCACTTTTTAGAATAATTATGGTGAGTTCTTTGTAGCTTCCAATGTTCTTAAGAATTTATGATGTTCTTTTTCTCCATTCAAGTAATTGCTGAGTTCAGGTCTTTTTTTTTTTTTTTTTTTTTTTTTTTTTTTTTTTTTTTTTTTTTTTTTTTTTTTTTTTTTTTTTTTTTTTTTTTTTTTTTTTTTTTTTTTTACGACAGTAATATGCCTATCCTAAGTAAGTGTATCAGAGTGGACCCTTTTGTTTTGTTTTTTTTTTCCCTGATATGCTAGGTACAACTTCGGTTGGAGCCATGGGAAAGAGAAGCTTGAATCTGGTAAACCTGGTAAGTTTCTGTCATGTTTGAAGGGCTTTAGCAAATTAATGGTTCTCAAATTTTCTTCATTCTTGCAAAAAATGTGGCCAAATATTTTATTGATCTTTCCTTTCTCCATGATAATTTACTCCCGCTTGTACTCAACACATGAATTGTACATGGACTGATTAATAATTCTTTTTTGAATTGAGATCTAATAACTTATATAAAAGAAGAAAAATAATAATGTATATGTTATATGATGAATTAACATGGTTAGTAGAGGTTTCTTTGTTCCTTCAATTGTTCAATTGTTTATTATTAATTCTTGAATACATTACTTTTGGCTTAAAAATAAATACAAAAAGAAGTTATAAAATTAAAACAATAAAAAAAGCAATCTATAAATTAAATTAAAAAAAGAAGTTATAAAATTTTAAAAAATGGTAAAATAAGTAACCATCAATTTATAAATAAAAAGAGTGCTTATTGATTGCCTAACTATAAGAAGGTCTAACAAATTAAGACAGAAGAATTGTTTTAGGATTCGCAAAGAAAGTCACTCAAAATTAAAACAATGGATAAAGGAATAACCTGTTCACAAAGGTGAAAGTAACAAATAAAAATAGACAAATTAAACTAATGGTTGGAGTCATCCATTACTATTAGTTCAATTTTGAATAATCATGGGAGTTATCCATTACTATTGGTTCAATTTTTAACTGTCGTGGCTAACTGGTTATCATCTAATTTGGAAATATTGTGCCTTTCTTTTTCTTTCTTTTTTGAAGTGAGCTTGAATTTAAATTTTAGCCTGACTGAATAGCCCTCTTTTTACTCATTAATTGTTGAAGAATTATGAACTTTGAAGATTGATGATGGACATTTTTGGTAGAACCAGCAAAAAGAGCTTCATCTTGAAAAGTGATTGAATGATTCTATTATAACAGTATAGGGATTTATCTTTCAATTGCCTAGAATTTTCGTATTAAGTTATGAACAGATAAATGAGTTTTATATACAAAATACATATTTACCTGGATTTTCAACTTAGTTGAAAAGGAGGCACCATCGCTGATATTTATACCCCATTTAAGTTTTTCCAGTGGCATTTCGGTTTTGATTGCTCCATTGGCCCTTTTATATGATGATTGAAGAAGTTAAATATTGATTTTGTACAACTCTCATCGTATTGATAGCTTGGGTGAATTAGTTCAGCGGGGGTTTAGGAGCTTAGAATAGTTGTTACATCTATATAGTTAAATCCTAATCAAATTATTTTAGGAATTTTGGAGAATCGTAACCGGGACAAGACTCCTTCGTAAAAATGGTTTCCTCTTCCTGCTGGTTGATGACATTGAAAGAATTTGTATTACCTAGGTTCAGACTTTCAGATTTTAATGATGATTCGACTGATTACATTTGCCTTATTCATAATCCTGCTGAAAAAATAATGCTGGCTCTTTGTGTTTTGTTTTTCCATGTGAGACTGAGCTAGTCAGAAGAAGATTTGTGGGATTGCATTGATCATATCTTCTTCCGCTGCAATGGTTTCCTCTTCCTGCTGGTTGATGGGATTGAAAGAATTAGTATTACCTAGGTTCAGACTTTCAGATTTTAATGATGATTCACCGATTACATTTGCCTTATTCATAATCCTGCTGGAAAAAATAACGCTGGCTCTTTGTGTTTTGTTTTTTCATGTGAGATTGAGCTAGTCAGAAGAAGATTTGGGAGATGAATTACTTTTTCTGGCACTAAAGTTCATTGCCTGTCAATAGGAAGAAGATAGTTTGTCTTTATATCATATTCCTTTAGTCTTGGGGGTAATATGAGTAGGATTGAGTTCTCTGACATGCAAATCTTTGGATGAGTTTGTTCAAGTGCAACAATAGGATTTACACTGCATTGCTAAATCTGAATCACATGAAGATATCAAGCTAATGGCTAACACTTGGGTTTTTGCATCTCCATTGGCCAAGGGCTTTACGTGTTAGATTAATTGCAAAGTTGGTCTAACTGTTTGTATGAGGGTAAAGTTTAAATTTTAAGAGATTGAAGAGTGGATAGGTTTGTCGGAGTACTAGTAAATGGTTTCAAAAAGAGGTTTAGGGTCTTGTTCAGTTATAGCCTTTGGAGATCTTTGCATGTACACTCTACTATCCATGAAATAATAGAAGTCTCTTTTGTTTCTACTTTGAAAAAATTGAAAGCAAAAAAGAAAGAAAACAAAAGAGATTGAAGTAGTGGTTGTATTGATGCAATTACTTCGACCTTGTCCTTGTGAGCATTGAAAATACGCTTCTAGCTTTATTTCTCGGGTTCTCCAATTTTTTCTATTGCTCTTTCAACACATCTGTGTTTTGGTATATTATTCATGCAAATAATAAATGAGGCTATGAAATAGATCGGTAGGACCTACATGGATGATAATGTCAAAAAAATTGTGAGACTCTAAGGTAATGGCTCAGACTTTGTAATATCTCACATCGGTCTGACACTAGAGCGATGTTTGGGCTAAATGAGTAATTGCAAGCCTTACTAGTGTCGAATGCTTTTGAGAGACTTAGGTTCGAGTCTTGTTAAGAACAAAACCCTGCACCTAGTCAGTGATGGCTAAGGTAGGGACAATATCGATACGTAGTGGGCGATTACAACCATTGTAATATCCTATATCAGTTTGATACTAGAGCGATACCTGGGCTAAATAAGCAGTTGTGAGCCTTACTAGTGCCGAGCGCTTTTGGGAGACTCAAGTTCGAGTCTTGCGAAGAATAATACTCAACACATAGTCAGTGGTGGCTAAGGTGGGGACAATATCGGTACGTAGTGGGTCCGTTTGTTACAAATGGTATCAGAGCCGCTCTAGAAGTGACAGGTGTGAGTCCTGAAGACAGGACTATTCCAAGGGGGGTGGATTGTGATATCCCGCGTCAGTTCGACACGAGAGCGATGTTTGGGCTAAATGAGCAGTTGTGAGCCTTACTAGTGTCGAGCGCTTTTGGGAGACCTAAGTTCCAATCTTGCCAAGAACAAAACCTTACACCCAGTCAGTGGTGGCTAAGGTGGGGACAATATCGGTACGTAGTGAGCCCGAGCTGTTACAGACTTAATGTGAGACCAATGCACCAAGAACAAAATATTTGCATTTAAATAAAATTTTATTAGCATTGGTGCACTATCTCCGCATTTTAAATGATATCACAAGATGCATCATGCATTTTAATGAAGATTAACATCAGATGGGGATGATGGTTAACACGCATCAACATAAGTAATATGCTTTATGGTTTTAAGTGAAAGTGGTCCCTACAAGCTATTTCTCCCGCCATTGTTGTTCCCTATGTAGGGATGATGGGGAATCTATCCATCTCATCCTTGTTGATTGCCCCTTTGCTCAAAGATATTTGGGATAGATGGTGCGATTACTTTCCACTTAAGACTGATGTGGGTCCTTCGGGTGGTTAGCATTATGTTTTTCTATTTATGAACCACATTTTCCTATGATGGCGTGATCATTAGTGTGTTGTGTCTTTGGTAGTGATTTGTTCTATATGGATGGAGAGGAACTCTTTGAGTTTTTGAGGATGCAACCTCTTCTTCATAGGAAGTGTGCGACAATTTGCATAAGTGAGCTTCTTTTTTGTTAGTATTTGTCTTTATCTTTGGTCTACTCTATGTCTGATGGAAGAAAGGTGGGATAGGCTTGTACATATGTGATCTTACAGATGACAAACGTTTTGTACTGTGCAATTAATGTGCATACATCAATATATATACTTTATTGTTTCTTTTAAATAAAATTGATTAAGTGAAATGTCATTTTCCCTTTTTTTTTTTTTTGAAAAAAACACAATATATTAAAAGGGTGGACGAGTAGTCCAAGGTGCCAAAGGCGCTTACAACAGAGAGACCAAAATGGAAAACTACCTCAGCAGCCAATCCCCAAAGTTATAACCAAGCCCTAATATGGAAGTAGAAACCCACGAAGCAAAAAGATAGAGAGATTTATTTACAATCCGATTAACATCTACAGTAAACTGCCTAAAAATGCAATTATTTCTAGCCTCCCATAATGCTGACCAGATGGCAAAATGAATCAAATGTGCTTTTCCTATTAATCTTATCTATTTTGGGCTATTTAACAAATGTTATAGCTTAAGGTGATTGTGAATTGCAATTAAATTTGGATCCTTGTTATATTTTAATTTTTTGAGTAAACCATGCAACGTTTTGTGCATACTTGCTGGAGAGGGTTATTGAAATTTGTAAAACCCATAAATTCAGCAATCACTTGTATTTATGTTCTCTTGAAAAAATCCCTTAAACTCTTTACCTGTCGAAGGAGCTGCAAATTTTTGTTAAATGCACATTACAATTGTCTTTACCTCAGTTTTATTTATTCTTTTTTTTTTTTTTTTTTTTTTTTTTTTGGGCTTGCAGATCTATTGAAAGGCTCTTTTTATGCAAATCCAATATTAGACACACCAACAACAGATACTTCCCTGATCCAGCGGTAAAAGTGGTTGCAACTGATGTTTGCCTCTGCATTACCATGTTTATCTACATTTTATTTATATAATAGTGTATACATTTCTTTGTTTTTCATGAATTATTAGCAAGTTGTAATTTTTCTTAATGAATGCTGTCTGCAAGTCATATTTGGAAAAGTGTTCCATGTCTCGTGAACTATCAACAACAATGCCTTGCAGTAAAACCAAACTCTTTAATTTATTATTTCCTCTTGTACTTTTCTTTGTGGGACCATTCTTTCTATGGTTCAATATTGGCAAAGGCTGTTAGATATTTGTTCATTAGTTCAATTTTCTGTGTTCGCCTGTTATTATTTTTGCGCTTAAAACACTGTTGAACTACGTAGAACTACTGAACACGCTAGTGTTTCCTATGCCATCCTAATACTCGTATTGTATATTGATTTGGTTGTTAGGATCAAATTTTGCTGCTTTGCCAAGTAATAGATTTTTATACCAAATACTGATATTATTTAGACGATGTGGCTGGTGTATAAGTATCAGAACTATGAGACCAAGTATGATGCATTGCGCAAGGTCAAGTTTTCTATTGTCAATATATGCTGTAATAATCTCATCCGGCATTATGTAATAGTTATTATTATTATTATTATTATTATTA
>JAJIYU010011279.1:0-15409 GCA_030144865.1 Tinospora cordifolia
TATATGATAGTTTTACTTGAGCCCTGATAGATGGGTTGATGTTTTGATGGTTTCCGCTGCAGAGATTTGCTTTCCATTGTTAATATTTACTGTGAAAAATTCGGTGAAGTATTTGAAACTATTTTCTGAATTATGATATTCGGCGATAAACATAGTAGCATGTTTATCAAGATTTAAATAGTTTTCTTATTTGCTGAAAATTGAGACTTGGGTTTAGCTGTAGAAAGAGGTTGACAACCCCGGATTGCTGGCGGATCAGCCCCTCAAAGAGATTGAGAGTCCCGCGTGCACAGCAGAGAGCTGACGGGAGCGCTAGTAGAAGCGCTGGCCCCACGTGACGCACGCATGGGGACTTGGGTTCCGGTCCGGGGGGTCCGGGGGTGTCACAGGTAAGGAGGAATCAATACAGGTCGTGTCCCTAGAATGATCTCGATAATAAAGTCAATCTCACGTTTTGGGGGCAAACCGAGCAGATCCTCAGGGAACACGTCAAGGAAATCCCTAACAACAAGGATCTCATCAATAACCCGCCTTGCCAGTGCCTCCTCTATGGTCGTCAGACCAGCTAGGGAATCCATCTCATGCTGCATCACTAATCAGGCTTGAATACTCTACCGCCAGAAGCTCTACCCTGGAAGACAATAGTGGGTTGGCCTGGAATCTGAAACACAACCCTCTTGTCGAAGCAATTGACATATGCATGATATGTAGTCAGCCAGTCCATACCAAGTACGGCATCAAACTCAAGAAACTCCAACACTCGGAGATATACTACAATCTCAAGGTCCCCCAACTTAAGCACACACCTCTCACAGATCATGTTGGGGTAGATGCACTCCCTAGTTGCAGTACTCAACATCAATTAAGTAAAAGCCCTAACTGTTCTAAGTCATAGTCTATCCACAGCACATCCAAAAATGAAGGACAAAGTAGAACCAGCATCAATCAATATATAAAGAGATGCGTCACAAAGTGAGACGGTACCAGGTGAGGCTGGGTGATGGCATGTGCTCTATCTCTAATAACCAGAGTGGATGAACTAGGACCATCAATAAGAGTTGGGCACTTAGCTTTCTTATGTCCAACTTGCCCGCACTGATATCACGTAAGTGGTGGCCTTTGTCCTCCCTGATAGCTCTGACTCTACCCACGACCTCTACCTTGGCCCCCTGAAAATGTGTTATGCTACTCTACTGGTGGGTGCGCCTACACGAGAGTGGCTGCAAGTGTTATTGCCTGGGTGGCGGTCTGGCTAGGAGTGTCGCTCAACTATGTCTCATAATACCTCATCTTCCTCTGCCTCTGCTGACGACCACGGCCTCGGTAACCTCCAGACCCACCTCTGTGTGATGGCTGAGTTTGCAATGCGACCTGCTGCTATGACTGCAGGTGAAGGGTACTGCCAAATACCATTGAAATCTCGGGGCGCTCATCTAAACCATCCATCTCATACCATAGTGCTTCCTTCTACATCTCCTCTAAAATCCGAGCCTTAGATGTAGAAGTCGCCTGCCTGATGGTGACTTTTAGCCCTCACCGATAGAATCCGGCTTTCTCCCTCTGGTTAGCAATCAACCCAAGTGTGTAGACCTCCAACTGTAGAAATCGGTGTGTATACTCTTGCACTGTCGTAGTCCCCTAGCACAGGCTCAAAAATTCTACCTTCTTACGTTTCTTCTTAGTCTCGGGAACATAAACCTCTAGAAACAACTCTCTAAACCTGGCCCATGAAGTGATCAGGCCCTCAACACTCCTGGTAGAACGCCACCATCTAGCAACCTCACTCTCTAGCATGTGAGCTAAAAATAGAACCTGATTTACCTCTAACAACCTCAGGGTCTCGACGTTCTTCTCCATGTTAAACAACCAGTCGTCTGCCACCTCTAGGCTAATACCACCTCTGAACTTCTCTGGGCACAGATCCATAAAGCTCTTCAGGAGCCGGGCATGGACCCTCTCCTCTCCCTGTCTGTCCTGGGTTGGGGCTACAGGTGCTACTACTAGCCCAACTGGTGGCTCAACAGCCGGTGCCTCAAGTGGAGCAGGTTGTGCAACGGGCTCGACCCTCTGTCTGTCGGCCTCTAGTTGGTTAAGTCTCTCCATCAGTGAGGCTGTCTAGGCCTAAGCAGCCTCATTAGAGGCCCTAACCACTGCCTCGAGTCTCTGTATATGGTCTAGCTCAGGCTGAACAGGAGGGGGTGGTGGTGGTGTCGGCTCCCTAGGCTCAAGCGGGGGTCTGCCTCGCCTAAGTGGTTTTCTATCTCGGAAGGTGGCATGTCTACCTGCAATTTAAATCGGTTCTTTGGTTATTCATACATTTGAAATAGACCCGACTCTGAAAGTTTACTAGTTTCGTGTATTATGTTCAAAATACATTTTATGATCATTAGTCCTCTCTTCTTTATTCGAGGACTCGCTTACTTTCGCAATCATTCTGATATCGTCTAGGTTCTCAACTTATTATTGTTTTTCAAGTTCCTTTGAACCTATGGCTCTGATTATAAGTCTTGCTAGACCCCTTCTCTAAGCCAATGGTGGCCCGACCGGCACAGTGGCCTAACGAACCCTCTTACCAAGTCGAGTTCACCCGGCCACTGTTAAGCCCTTTCCAAAACTCATACAATAGACGATATCAGAATAAGTGGAACACTTAAAAGCAAAAGTAAGCAACGTACAAAGCGGAAGCATTTCATTACATTGTAGTCTTGTCCAAAATACATAATTGACCCTTTACACATGTACAGAATGACCAACCTCTATTCAAAAAACCAAAAGAAACAGGGACAGGAATCGTCAGGGAACTAGGCGATCACTATGTCTTTCCCTTTATTAACCACTGTAGAACCTAAAATAATGATAGAGTAATGAGCCTAAAATCAATGTGGCTTAGTGAGTAAAAAAATCAACATGTCATCCATAACCAATATTCTAGAAACAATGCATGTATGCATGAGCTTTCACATCGAGCTTTCACACAACAACGTGCAAACGATTGTTGCTGAAATACTAGAGCTTTCACATCGAGCACAAGCATGTTGTTAAGTAATGGATATACAACAACAACCACTTGACCGTTGTTGAAAGGTTAAAAGGATAAGGTTTCCACAACGTTCGCCCATTGTTATGATACGTCTACAAGAACAGAGACAATGACCGTTGTCGAATATGTCTTAAAAGATTGAAGCATTTAACAATATGCGAACGTTGTTGTAACCTTAGTTCTTAGACCAATATACAATGCATTACAACAATAGGCTCATGAACGTTGTTAAAAGTTAGGGTTTTTGTAATGTGTGCCTGTTGTTATAACATTTCTACAACAATAGGCATAGTGATTGTTGTCAAATATGTGTTTAAAGATTGAATTATTTAACAACGAGCGAATGTTGTTGTAACCTCACTCTTAGACTAATACACAACGCTTTACGACAACAGGCTTGTAATCGTTGTTAAAAATAGTTGATTGTTTAACAACACCCTGATCGACAACATCACCATGAACGCTGTCATATGGGTATAACAACAAACATTGCATGTTGTCGTAGGTGTCATTTCTTGTAGTGTCCGTTGTAAAAGGCATTGATGGATGTAAAATCTTCATCTTTTCTTCTAAAAAATTGAAATAAAAAAATCTTGCACAATAGAGTTAAAAATAAACGGGTGGATTATTCTCTTCCAAAGATTTTAGTTCACTTGCCTTCAAATAAAAAAGAAAGTTCATGCTACACTTGGAAAGAAATAGATTTTTGAAAATATGTCAAATAGTGGACTACACTCATAGTCTCATGATACAATGCATCACATAATCTACGTAGAAATCACCCAAAATTTATGTTTGTTATGGAAAGACTTATGTTTGCAGTCTTTATATTCAGAGGTGTTCAGAGTTTTCATTATCACTCTATGCTACAAAGAAAAAGAAAGTTTATACATATACAAATCATTGTATTGAGTGATTGAAAGTTGTATCACATTTGATTCAATTTCTGTTGAGTGATCATGAGATTGAGAAGTAGTTGTGCTCTTTGTACTTGTGTTCAACAAGACAATAGTAACTGTCAATTGTGGTTGACAGGTTGTTTGCAAAGTTTGATAGCACTCTTCTAAACTAGATGTCGTTTGTGTGATTCCTGTTTGGAGTATATTGCTATAAGTGTTAGACTTGCTGAAAAGTGATGTACTTTGCAAACTATAATGAAATCCCTTGATCTAGGCATGGCTTCGCAAATGTAGGCTTGAAGGTTGAATCGCATAAACAATCGCTATGTCTATTTTTCATTCGGCACTATCTGTTTTTGTTACTACACTTCATTTTATTTTCTGTTCAGTACCTGATAACAGTGACTCCAGAACTTTCAATGAGATTTTACAACCTCAACATAAATATATATATGTGTGTGTAGTAAGTAAGAAAAGACTCTTGAATTTTAACATACACATATATGTCTGAATATGTGCATGAAAATTTAAATCCTCTTTGTATTACTCGAATTTAGATGTCATTTAGCAAATGTGTACATTTTATATGTACGACAAACTTTTTCAAGCTAAACATGAACTTCTACTTCCATGCTAAACATGTTAATATGAACTTTTCCCTTTTGACATGGGTATACACTATTATTATAACTTTTTTTGAGGCAATAATATTAAATTTTCAATTGAAAATTACCTAAGCTTTTTACTATAGCTTTTTTGAGGCAATAATAATATTAATCACGTTGATCATGTAAATGAAACAATGTTAGGCCTTGTTGCATGACCTATCACCAGTTCTACTCCAAGTCAACATCAAAGTGACAATATAACATACTAACAAATGATCTAGAGCGGTGTTTGGAACACATTGACATCTACCTAGTAGCCGTAGTTAGTAATCAATAAAGGGTAATTGTAGTTTGCCATTTATTGATCATTGTTAAGTGTGATTTACTCCATAATTAATTAGGTTAATTTTATGATTAATTTAGGTTCAAAATCTCAGGGATTACAAGAACTTTGCATAAACCTTCTACTCCAACATAAACATTAAATATGAAAAAAAAATATATCAAAAATAGGAAGTATGTGAAAACTTATCTAGAAAAAAGATATCATAATATATATTGCGTTCAAAGAAAACTTATCTAAAATAGGCAATTTGACTATGAAGGCCTAAATGAATTCGTAAACACTGATAACTTGAAGAAGGATTAAAGCGTTGCTGCTAAAAGAACCCTCAACAATTTGGCTGCTTCCCAAAAGCAAATGAACCATTGGAGGTGATCTAAGAGTATGATAATTAGATGTTAAAATTAGAATTATTTACTATCACTAAATTCTCGAATTAGGATTATTGTCGTACCTTTAATGCTAATGAGCTGTGCACAATTTGGACACCAAATACTTGATTTAGAAAATTCAAAATGACTAAAGAGTTGGTTGTACCATCATATTATCATGTGTATGCAGGTGTCAATGTAACTATATATACACGCAACATGCTCCGAAGAACATTACATTAACATTTTTCAGCAGTTATCACCAATATGAAAATGCGAATCCAGAACCATAGAATTGAAGGATACAAGACGTATTGGCCGCCATAATAGGCTAACCTATCGTAAAAGCAAGGGATAAATGAACAATCACTTTTTCGTCATAACTTTTCCTTTGGAATTTAATTCCATTCATGCTATAAAATCTAATATGCATACCATACCTAAACATACACTTTCTTCAAAGATGCTCTGACGTAGCTTTACAATCGTATTTTCAATATATATATATATAGTCTCATTTAAAAATTATTACACCATTGACATTAAGCCCTTTGTCTTTCTTCAACAAAATTTTAGAAATTTTCATCTTCACCCAATCCTATACCCGTTTTGCTATTCTTGTTCTTCTCTCTTATCTTTTTGTCAAGATTTTGCATTGATTTTAAACTTTATTTCAGTTATTTTATCAACAGATGAACGAGGAAAAACTAGTTATCTTCATTTTTAGGATACATTCAAATGTAATTGCATGTGGGTATGTTAAAATTTACTTATAAGCATGAGTAAAGTGAAAGTATTTCACGTAGAACATTATTCTAAACAAAAATAAAATGAAATAAATAAAAGACTGGGACCTACCTCAGTAAGCATTTATATCAGCTGCTAGCATCTCAGGACTTTATACAACTAACTAATTAAATACCACTATTGACGGATAAGCATAAGAAGGGTAAAATGCTTGTACAAGTATATGAGACTTGTAAATGCGTGCGTGTACGTGACTATTTGTAGCATATTATGACTTTAACTAGGTCAATGGTGTATTAAATGACTATTTTCCTCATAGCTGGCCTTTCAGTTATCAAGTACTCTTTGATAATTAAAAAAAAAAAAAGAGTTAGGTGACCGGATTTTTAACTTGTCACTATTAAAGGACACGGCGGAAACGTTTGTAATGGGCAATGTTTGTACTTAAATAAATATGAGGAGGATTTAGTTAACCATTAAGAAATTGACATGATGTGAGTATTTCTTCTATCACCCATTGATTCAACTTATCCGACTTTCACTTTGCATCTATTTCTACTAACTTTCTCTTCTCATTTATATAATTGACAAGAGAAACAATGGGTTGTCTCTCCTAATTGGTGTACCTTATAAATCATAATAGAACTTTTTATCTAAATAAAATTTCAGAGACGTAAGCATTGACTGAACAATGTAACTAAATATTTTATATTTCTTTTACTAGTTGCATTGTCTGATTATTCGCCACTACACTGAAATTATTACCTATTTGCAGCTGATTACTAATTATTGACGTAACTCTAGATCTTTCACTTGCCATGTGGGTGATAGAAGAAATACTCATATCATGTCAATTTTTTAATGATTAACTAAATCTTTCTCGTATTTATTAAAGAATAAACATTGCCGATCACATAGGTTTCGACTGTGTGCTTTAATAGTGACAAGTTAAAAATCCGGTCACCGAACTTTTTTTTTTTTCCCCTCTCTCTAATTGTTAAAAAGTACTCAATTTTTCCGTGTAGCTGGCTTTTTAGTTATGAAGTACTCTTTGTATAATTACAAAGAGACAATAAACAAAAGTTAGGTGACCAGATTTTTTACTTGTTACTTTTAAAGGACACGGCTGAAACGTTCGTGATGGGCAATGTTTGTACTTTAATAATTATGAGGAGGATTTAATTCACCGTTGAAAAATTGACATGATATGAGGCTATGAGTGTTTCTTCTATCACCCACTGATTCAACTTACCCTATCCACTTACGCTTTACATCTATTTCTATTAACTTTCCTTTTCTCATTGATAAAAAAAAAAAAAAAGTAATGGCGATCTGTTTTTCTTTTTTTTTTTTTTTTTTTTTTGGGGGGGGGGGGGGGGGGGGGGGGGGGGGGGGGGGGGGGGAGGAGAATAGAAGGAGATATCGTTTATTTCATTTTTTTTTTTTTTGTTGTTTTGTTTGTGAGGGGCGTGGGTAAGGGTGCCCAGAGGGGGGGGCGCGCGTGGCAGTAAAACTAATGGCAAGCTGAACTGCTACGTTATTTTTTTTTCCCAGTAAAATAATGGCAAGCTCAACTGCGATAGTTGATTGTTGATCTCATATTCCATATACTTTCGGTGGTCAAACCCCCTTTTTGCCTTTTTTTTTTTTAATTTGTCATGAATTATGGTACTCTTTACCTTTACTTAACACTAGAGAATATTGACTCAGAATAATTTTTCTTAGTAGAAAAGAAAAGTACATAGATAACACATGCAAATAACTTATGGTGAAAAAATTATTTGTGAAGAAAAGAATTGATTCACTTGGTATAGTAAAAGTGCAATGAAGGAAGAAGAAAATGCTGAGAAAGGTGTAAGTGAAAGTAATGGTAAGACCTTAAAATTAATTATGAATATTGCAAACAGATATTCTAATTGAATTAGATATAAATTAAAGAATAAGAGGGTGATGTGAGTTTTATTAGCTACAGGCAGAGAAGCACCTAGTTGATGGTTGGTGGATTTTCTTCTCAAACAACAACTTATTCAATTTATACGCATCCTTGTACACTTATATAATTTTTTTTTTAAAATGAAAAAGGAGAAAATGTGTTGAAAACGTGGAACTAAATTGTTTTGGTGCAAAGTAAAAAAAAGTTTGATGTGGATAGCCTCTTCTATTAAAGCCAGCTAGGACTTTAAAAGCTATTCATTTTTTGTTGATTCTTTTAAACTTTCTTTTACCCTTAGGACAGGGGTAATAATTTTTGGCACGACGTCATAACCTAATCCGAACAACACACGGATTTATGGGATTTGAATTTAGCATAAATGAGTTTGGATAAAATGGGTTAAACATGGTTAAATATAACAAAAATTTAGTTTATAAACAGGTTAATTTGTTAAATCTAAAAATTATTTATTTAATATGATTATAAATAAGTTAAGAAATAAATTACAAATAAGTTAATTTAAAATTAATGTATTTATTAATTTATTGATGATATAATTTTTTAATTATTTTTAAAAAACTTTATTTATTTGTAATATATTTTATATTATTATTATTATTATCAAAAATAATTTTAAAAATTAATTGTAAAAGGTTAAATAACTTACACACAGATACATGATTATGACATGACTTATTTATAACCGACTTATTTACGACACGACTCATTTACAATATATGGGTCATACTCGTTTATGACACGATAGTGTGAATTACCACCCTTACTTGAAGCTATTAAAAAGAACTCTAAAAATAAAAAATAATTGAATATGCAAAGTAAAACAGGACTCTAAAAATAAAAAATAAGTGAATATGCAAAGTAAATGAATAAATAAAAGGCTACCATATGAATGTGTTATATTTTAAAATGGAAGGATGGCTAAATGACTTCAATATTTTGTATAACCACCCTTGTGAACTAACTAATTACATTTTATAAGCCACCACATGTCTGATGACCGAATACCCCCAAATCAAAACCCTAAAATTTGCCTCTCAAAAACTTGTATTACACACCCCACCGCTGTTCACCATTTTGTTGAAACCGCCGTCAAGAATATTCTCCTATCCTTCATCTTTTTAACCATTTCTCTAGTGGTTTCTCCTACATGCGCTTTCAGCCTTATAAATTGACATGACTTCAAATTTGCATTAATTTATTTCATTATGTTATATTTCCTTTATATATATTTTTATTTATATTAGTATCTTTCTAGGATTAATTTGCATAATAATTGTTGTATCACCCAGTCTCTCAGCTGATTGGCTTTTAATTTTATATCTTTACATGAATAAAATCTAGTGATGTTGTTTCTCATTTCAAAATGGTTCATCTTTCCTTTCTTTCGTTATTCGGTTACTTGTTGAAGACTTCAATAATTAAAGGGACTCTATTTGATATAAGATTAACATTTGATTTTGTTAAAATCTAGTTATGATTGGAGAAGATACAATCTCAGTAGTAAGTTGTACTATCACATAATTGTATCCTAGAAAAGGCTTTAGGCATGGTTGACCCATTGGTAGGCTGGTTCACGGGTTGAAATTGGGTCTTGGTCCCCGACCCATTCAACTTGCGGCATTTAGGTGGCATTATGGAATGACCTGATGCCACCTAACATGATTATGAAGTACCCGAGACCCAACCTTAATTGTTTTAATATTTGTTTTAAGTGTTTTTATATGTAAGACATTTTCAACTTGACTACTCATAAAATGAAAAATTCAATTAGATACAACTTCTATTTATTAGCAAAAGAAAATTAAAATAAATAAATAATAGAAGAAGATGTTATACATCTAATAACGATATATAAGAAGTGTTATTAAATATAATTATCCTTATTGTTTTACATACTTTATTTTTAATGATGCTTCCACATCCAACACTCTAAAAATGTTATCATGTGGTTTTCGAGACTTAGTAATTGTTGTTAAAAGGTTAATTATTTTTCTCATAGATATATATTTTCACATTGTTTTTGTTAACAAATATGAGGATAAAGAAAAAATTAGGAGTTGCAAAATGATTAATTAACAATAATAGTATTTTGGCTTATATAGCCTTACATGGAATTGCCTAAACTACCCTTATGCTATAGATATAAAGTATCATTCTAGTATTCCCCCTCAAACTCAAGGTGTAGGCAGAAGAAGCATCGAGCATTTGCCAACAACAAATCGGAATCGTTGAATAGAGTGTGACTTGGCAAAGAGGTCTGCAAGCTGCAAGGATGAAGGCACAAATAGTAAAGTAATGGTCTTGTATTGCAAGTGATGTCAAGTGAAGTGACGGTCAATTTTAATATATTTGGTTCGTTCATGAAACACTAAATTGTGAACAATCTAAATAGCACTGATTATCACAATACATTGGAGTAAGGAAAGTGATTAAAATGCCCATATCTAGAAGCAATCAACGTGACCATATGATCTCTACAGTACTAAATGTCATAGCATGATATTCGATGAAAATCGAGAAACAATAGACTGCTTTTCGCTTTCCAAGAAATAAGAGAATCTTTTAGGAAAATTCAAAAGTTGGTAACTGATTTGTGATTAGTAGGATTACTAGCCTAATCAACATCCGAATAGGCACAAAACTCCAAGGAAGATGAGGGGGAAGCAACAAGCTTTGATATATATAGAGTACCACAAAGATACCAAAGAGTATGAAAAACAACACCCCAATGAGTGGTAGTACAAAAACTAATAAACTAGCTAACAATATGAATAACATAGACAATATATGGGCGAGTAGTAGTTAAATGAACCAAGCTACCAACAATAGTATGATAGAGAGAGGCATCAAGCAATGGACTACCATATGTGGAAGTATATCAAACATTTTACTTAATAGGAGTATCAACAATCCTAATATTTGACATACGGGCAGACAGGATGATAACATTAGTATATTTAGACTAAGAAAGAAGACAACCTTAGGGGAATAGTTTTAATGCCTAAGAAATAGCAAAAGACCCTAGGTCCTTCGTCTCAAAATGATGAGTCGATGCTAATTTTAGTTCAGCAATCCCAATTAAATCATCACGAGTGATTTTCATATCATCAACATACAAAAGTAGAAGAATCTGCCTTGTTGATGTAGAACGTACAAACAAAGTAGAGTCTGAATCATTGGATGTAAAGTGAAGGGAGACAATTATTGAAGAGAACTTTTCAAACTAAGCTCGAGGAGCTTATTTGAGACTCTATAATGCTTTCTTGAGTTTGCAATCATCCCCAGGATTATGAGCAACACCTAAAGGAAGTGTCATATAAACTTCATTTTTGAGATCCACATGTAAGAAGGCATTCTTCACATCTATCTAAAACAGATGCCATTGATGAATAGAAGCAACAGCTAGAAGAGTAGTCATCTTGGCAACTACAGCAAAATTTTTCTCATAATTCATACCATATTATTGAGTAAATCCTTTGGAAACCACCCTTGCTTTGTAACGATTAATAGAGCCATCACACTTGGTCTTGATTTTATAAAACCAACGAGAACTAACTAGAGTTTTACTTAGAGAAAGTGGAAACAAATCCCAAGTTGTTGTCTTGTTCAATGCAGATAGTTCTTCAGTCATAGCATGTTACCATAAAGGATCAAGGGATGCCTCCTTATAAGAAAGGGGCTAAGATAGATTATGGATAGAAACCAAAAAAGAGGTAAATGACTGTGAAGAAAAGTTATAGGAAAAATTTGGTTACTGAGTGGTCTTATAGAGACATTGAGGATAGTGAGAGACAGGAAGATCCACGCTTGAGATGGTATACGCAAAGGGGAAGCACTAGGAGCAGCTGAAGGTGAAGAGTCTGTAACCTCAAGTAATGGTACATTTGCACTTACATGTGGTATAGCATCCTTGCAAAATGGAGTGGTAGAAATGTCAAAGGAAGATATTACAGGAGAAGATAATTCAATATGACAATAAACAAGGGATCTGTGTTAATAAAATTATATGTGGCGACATGATTAGAAGTAAGGGGAAAACGAAAAGAAAGGAATGTGTTCAAGAAATAAAACATGACAAGAAATATATAACTTTTAGGCAACAGGATCGAAGCAATGGTAACCTTTTTGGTCGTGTGATGACCAGTGTTTTTGGCATCGGATTGACGGATCTGACATCTAGAATTTTAATGATAACATGTGGAATTTTTCCCAATATTTTTCTAATTTCAAATTAATTATTGAAGGAAATGTGGATAATGTGAGAAAAATACAATTTTAGGGAGAAAACACATGAAACTATGGGCAAAATGTGTTTTCTTAAGAGGAATGATCTTTAGGATTGAATAATGAATTTTTAGAACAATTACTAACATATACAATTTTTACTAACATATATATATATATATATATATATATATATATATATATATATATATAAGTATATGTATGTATATGAAATAAGAAATTAAACAAAAAAAAATTGTATATAGGGACCTAGGCTGACCCAGGCGCTGGGCCTGGGCCAACCCAAGCCCCAAGCGGGCCGAGCGCCCAGCTCGCAAGGGCGGAAAGCCCTTGTGGGACTTGGGCCGGGCGCGTGGGCCAGCTCACGCGCCCAACAAAGGGGGGTCCAACCCCTTTCTCTTGTCCTCTTGTGCGAATTTACCCGAATTTTAACAAATTTTGGACATTTTGGGGGATTTTCCATTAGATTTCAACAAGAAACCATGGGAATCCATAGTATTTGAATCAATGGTTTTGCCATCAACTCATGGCCTCCATTGTGGCCAATAGGCATTGCCAACTAGGCAGCCAGCATGTGAGGTTGGAAGCCACCTGGATGGCCACATGTCACCCATCCTTTCCATGCAAGCTTCTCCCATGCAACAAAACTCCTCCTTGAGCTCAAACCCAGAAAAATTCCAGCAACTTAGCCCTGTTCACAAGCTCAGATCTTCCTCATCTCTTGGCCGAATCTAGTGATCTATAGCTTGTTTTGAAGTTGATACCACCATCTACGAAGTCCCACAAGTAGTTTACCCAATCTGGAAGCCATCTGAAGCAGAAATTATCAAGAAAAGATGTTCACACTGTTCAAACCCAGAAAACCAAAAAAGCTTGTGTTGGAACCTTCTTTGGAGCTTCGAATCCTAGGTTGTTTCAAGCCCATTTTGAAGGTAAAACTGTCCACCCTCTTATTTTCATATGTATTTCAACCTCCAAGTGTTAGAGAATGAAAACTAGGGCTTTACACATGATTTCCAAACCATTAAAGTTGGTTACTTACTCACTATTACAGCTGTGTAACAAAGATAGTTGGAACAACTTTGGGAAAGCTCACTTTAGAACCATTCTAGGATCGTCCCTGAGGTAAAATCTATCATCTTACCTCCTTATCAAGTGTATTCAAGTGTTCAAGTGGTAGAAATTGGATATTAGAACGTTTAATATGTTTCGTAAGCCATTGTTGTTAACTGTTAGACTTACTGTTGCAACAGTGTCGACAGAAACAGTTTGAGACCAGAATCAGAGCTATATTTGGGACACCTAAAGGCATCCATTCGGACTGGAACCAGAGGCATTTTAGACCCCATAGTAGAGGTTCCAAAAAGGTATAAAGACCTGACCTTGAGCCTTTGTGAATGTGTTTTGTTATACTTACAAATATGCCATGATTGTAGAGTACTAGAACAAATTTCTTGTGTTCTTTAAAATACAACAGAAAAATTAGTGGAAAGATAGGCATGAAATTGAGATTGCATGTTACTGATTCGAAGTATTTTTTATTAATGGATGTGTTATAATCTGTATATTGCAATTAGACACAAGTAATAACCCATGGAATTGTGATTTAATGGGGGAAAAGAATACTAGGATGACAGTAGAAACTATGAACTCAGAAATTTCCTGCAATTTGGCTGAAAATTCGGAGATGAAATTAACTAACCAAACCTTGATATATTGAGCTAAAATTTAGTAGAGAGATCTTTACGTATGTCTAGAAGTTGCCTACCAAATTTTAGGACATTCTGATATGTACAGGTAGGTCAATTCAGGCAAACAGTCACTGCCTATCATAGAGTATACGAGATCTGTATAGTCTTTATTGTTATACTAGAAACCCCAGTAAATGATGTCCAAAAATTGTGATTCAAAATTTTGAAAAATTTTAGGAAGTCTAGAACATTTTTGCAAAGTTTAGTGAAAATCTGATGTACGAATTACCCGCAGAAAAATCGAAAAAATGGTTGCGCAAATAGGGTCATAGGCTAATGTTGTGCCTAAGGCATAAGAATTGGGAATATTGACTCCTTTTGGTCCAATTGACTCCATGAAGACCAGAATTGACCAGTTGGGACTCTGTTGACCAGCTAGGTCAGCAAGTGATAGGTTGACTAGGGTTGACCAAGATTGACCAAGGTCAATCAAATTTACTTAGCAACTAAGGCAAGATCAGCAAACATAGGTGGACTATTCTTGACTACGTCAAGTTATTGATTAAACAATGATGTACAGTTAGAGTGAACCAAGTCTCATGTTAATATTAAGAAGTTACATCGATTTCACAGGACCAAGTACTAGCGGGACGCTATCAGTCACAAGAGGAGCGCCGGGAGCGGAGCATCCCTGTGAATTGTGTTTTCTAACTCATTTCCTAGAGTTTGTTATTCTGTGCATTGTGAAAATGATATTAAATATTGTGATGAATCTACATCTTTTTAAATGGGTTTTAAATAAGGAGTGCATCGAGTCTCGAAACCCGAGGGTACAGGGATAGGGCGAGTTGTGTTGGTCTCTCATATGACCTCGATAGTGACCACCTAGCACAAAGTGCCCGCTGAAGGAGTTTTGTGAACCCATGATTGATGGAGTGACCACCTAGCACAGAATGTCCACTGAGGGGGTTCTGTGGACCAACGATTGATGGCAACGGCAATAAGTCCAGATTAGGCCCATTACGATTGATGGCAACGGAAATAAGTCCAGATTTGACCCACGATAAAGCAACGACAATAAGTCTTAATCGGGTATTCACGATAAGGCAACGACAATAAGTCATGATTGGGCCCACAATAAGGCAATAACAATAACTCCTAATCGGGTCGTCATGGTAACCCAATCACGATAAGGCAACGACAATAAGTCCTGATTAGGTTGTTACGATTAATGGCAATGGCAATAAGTCTTAATCGAGTCGACACGATATGCCTAACTGTCTGTAACCTGCTCGAGTGATTTTTTAGTCGTCTTGGGAGACTAGTGAGAACCTCGGCGAATGTTTTTACTATTTAACTATTTTTGAATGAAGGTGCACAACTGCATTGCAACACCCCAGCTCCCAAGTCCCATCTTCCACGTCATCTGACGGTTCAATTCTATTTGATCAAAATCTTGGGATGCCCGGGAGACGGGCCTGTGCTACATTTTCTTCTTCTTAGACCCAAAT
>JAJIYU010011280.1:0-15440 GCA_030144865.1 Tinospora cordifolia
TTTGTTATTAAAGAAAATTCAATTACCATTTGTATTCCCTGAGGACGATACCCGGACTTTCCGGATATTACTACAAGCGATCTCGTATACTTGCGAGTTCACTAACAGAAGACCTGAGGTACCTTTTTAACTTGGCGTGTGCACTCTCTGCCCTATTGGTTGTTGTGTTCCCAAAGTGCATCACCTTGACAGTCCACGCCTTTACAAATTTTTCTTTGAATTGGTTCAACTAGATGTTTTTGATATATGCGAGAACCTTATCAAATGCCCTATATTCAGCCTCTATAGCCTCTAGCTTTTCATTATATAGCATCTCTGTTCCACTGTTCACCAAGTCATTCCAATTCTGAATTTTTTTTTGAGATTAACATCTTTGGTAAACATTTCTTTAGTATTGGCCAAAACATTCTTGTTGATGTGCCATATACACAATAAGGTTATGCATTTGGGAAACACATTGGCCTGCCTTCATAAGGGCCAAATCTCTATCAGTGATAATCACATTAGGCCCAATAGATCCAACTATCAATTCTTTTAATCTCTATAAACACCAAGTGTAATTGTCTTCTTTTTCAGCAAAAATGTACCCAAATGCACTAGCAAATGTCATATCCGTATATGTCATACCAACAATCTGTATAACTGGATATTTGTACCTGTTTGTTTTATAGGTACAATCAATTAACAAAACTTTAGAAAAAGATTTCAACAACTCAACTGAACGAGGGTGAGCCCAAAATATGTCTCTCACAACATCACTTTCAGCTTCACACCTATGCCATTCCATGTATTGTGATTCATCCAACAAGTGAAACAATTGTTGCATTTGTGTCCTACCCCTAGCTTCTATTAATCTTTGCTTTTGTCTTGCATTGTAGATAGTCCTCAAAGTGGATGAATTCATTGCATTTCTTTCCTTTAATGTCATTAAAATCTCTCTTGGCCATGCATTGTCCTTCGTCATTTGCAACATGACATCAACCTCATCCTTGTCCAACCTACCCGGGTACGAGTGACCTTCAAGGTATTTAGCTATCGAGTGATTGTGGGTACCACATGCTACAGTCAAGATCCATATACCCTCACTCGGGTTCTTTCCATTTAACAAAAACGGACAACCACACTTCTTCGTCCCTGTCTTTAATATTCCTTTAACTTTTTCCTCGCTATCAACACATTGCATTTTGGGTGCTTTTTTGTACGACCCATATCTTTCACAAGCAAGATTTACTCTTGCTCGTCTACTCTTTCCACTAACATCAGAGTTTTTTATGCTTACAACAAACCCATTAATCTTACCCTGATGTTGTGCCCATGATATCATTTCTTCTCTTGACCCAAATGGACCCAACAGTGTGAATTATTCTGTATAATCAACAATTATATTGGTGCATTTTTCCTCAATCTACAATAATCAAAATAAGTATTAATTAATCAAGGGAACAAGAAACAAGCAACACAGTCTCGACCACCTAGGGCTGAGACTGATCAGTGAGTCTCGATCTGCATGGCTGAGACTCACCAAAGAGTCTCGGCCCTAGGTGGCTAAAACTTACGTATAGGTCTCGGCCTGCATGGTCGAGACTCAGTGCTGAGTCTCCGTCATCAAGGCCGAGACCCACTAATGAGTTTCAGCCCTGGGTGGCCGAGACGTGTTCAGTGAGTGTCGGCCACACAGGGCCGAGACAGTCAATCATTAAATCTTCATTCAAACGCAATTCTGAACACAACAGGGTGCGAAATATACCTCATTTACGCCCATTTCACATGGAGAATCTGTTTCTTGTGCCATTTCTTTCAAAAATAAAGTGAATCACAATGTTTTCTTGTGCCCTAACTTACACAACAAAAATGACATTCAAACACATCATATTTGGTCCATTTTTGCTCATTCTAATCCAAATACGTGATTTAAAATGTATACCTTGAAGAAAAGGGGTTCAAATGCTCGTCGGAATGTTCGTCGGAGTCTCGCCTAATAAGTCCGTCAACATTGTCGGAGAAAATGGTGTGAGTGGTGGGGACGGTGGTAGAGTGAATGGAGAGCTTAATGGGGTAGGGTGGGATAATTGGATGCCACATAGGATTAAGTGGGGTGTTTAGGAAGGGTTGTTTCATCATTTCAATTAAGGGTAAAACTGGATTTGAATTGTGGGGTGAAAAAAACCAATTTTGGGGTGATTTTAGCCGCTTTCATCAATTAAGACTCAGGCTTTGCCCATTCTCTTTAAAGGATAAAGCAAAGGATTGGCTATAGACTCTGCTTCCTGGTAGTATAACCACTTGGAAAGATATGGGTTAGAAATTTTTTCAAAAATATTTCACTCTCGCAAAAGTTCATCAATTGCGAGGTGAAATCAGTTCGTTTAAGCAATTTGATTTTGAGTCTCTCTATGAAGCTTGGGAGATATTTAAAGACCTATTGAGAAGATGCCTGTAATATGGTTATCTACCATGGCTTCAAATTCAAAAGTTTTACAGTGGATTGATACCACCTACTAGAGCCTTGGTGGATTCTGTAATACCCTGAGAACTCTGTATTTAATTAAATTAAATTCAAGATCAATTCAGTGAAATTGGATGCAAAATGAAGCTGAGCTCATTTTGGGGCTAAATTTGGTTGGTTTCCAAAAGTCTCATCTAGTGACCCTTAGGGACCCAAAACAACTTGAAATGAACTAAGGTGATATGTATGAACTAATTAGACAACATATCCAAAAATTAGAATAATTGGTCAAGATTAGGGTTTTCATTTGCCAAACGTCCTTTATGGGGCCCCAAATTAAAAAGAATTAGCATTTAGGGTACTTCAAGGAATCGAAAGAACTTGAAATAAAATGGAATGACATGAACTGACAAAATAAACAACATATCCAAAAATCAGGACAATTGGCCAAGATTTGGATTTTTATTTCATAGTGCCTTCAGTGGGTTCTAAATAAGAAATATAAATGAAAACCAATTTGGCCAAATCATATATTAAAATTCTTAATTTTTTCATGTGATTCTAAAACTATAGGTTATAAATCATAATTCATTGTAAATAAGGAGATATTAATTTTTATTTGATTTTTGTGAACCCATGAAGTCATGACCACCCTAAGCATATTCAAGTCACATGGGTGGAACACCATGATCATGTGTACCCTCACCCTATCCAAAGCTCTATGGGATATTTCCTTTATTTGAATCCTTGTAAAATGATCTCATATACCATAAAAATGATAAGGTATGCCACCCGTATGAGATGTCCCACTTAGTATTAAGAAACCATGAACGAATGATTCCACATGGATCATGTTGTGATTAGGGGTGGCAATTTGTGACACGACACGATAACCCGACCCAAACACAACACGACGTTAACGGGTTTGGGTTTGATATAAATGAGTTTGGGTCTAAACGGGTTGAACATGATTAAATACAACTAAACACGGGTCATAAACAGGTTAACCTAATAAACCCAAAATGACTCGTTTAACATGATTAAAAATAAGTTAATAAATAAGTTATAAATAAGTTAATATTACATAATACATTAAGAACAATTTTAATTTTTAAAAATATTTTTAATTTAATTTTAATAAATTATTTTTTCTATTTTTGTATTTAGTTAATATTTTTAAAAAATAATTTTAAAAATTAGGCATATATTATTTGAGATATTCTTTTTTTATAAAAAAATAATTATACAAAAAATTAAAAAAGTATTATGCCCCTTTAAAAATAAACTCTGTCTTTAGCAAAAAAATATTATACTCAAATTAAAATATAAAAATAAGTCAATTTCTCAAATATTTTAAAAAAATCTCCTAAAACACTAAACTTAATTTTTTTTTACATTTTTTTTATTTTTTCAACTTGCCTTAAAAATTATTGTATCTCGTTTTGTCTTAACCTGAAATATTATATCATTTCTAATAAAATCATAAAGGCTAATTTTTTTAATATTAATTTTATTTTTTACAAAAAATACTACACCTAAATAAATATATAAAAAATAACTTGATATCTCAAATCTTTAAAAAATTCTCGAAAAAAATAATGCATGTATAAATACTAAAAGAGTAGCTTGATATATCAAAATTTTAATATTATTGTTTTATTTTTAATAAAATTATTACACCCAAATAAAAATTATAAAAATTAATTTGATCTTTCAAATCTTAGAAAAATAAGTACAATGTATATATAAATATTAAAAAAGTAGCTCTTTGGACAACATAAGTTGTTAGCTCATTTGGTTAGAATTTAAAAAAATGACTCAAAGGTCTTGAGTTCAAGTTTTTGTGAAGCCATGTTTTTAGTTAAGTTATTATAGAATCTATTAAATGTGTCTAAATGGGTCATAAATAGGTTACCCATTTATTTAACGTATCGTGTTTGAGTTTACATGTCATGACCTAATTAATAAACGCGTCGTGTTCGGGTTGACATATCATGACATGATTAATAAACGGGTTGACCCATTTTTGACCCGTCGATATGTGTGTGTGTGTGTGTGCACATGTGAAAACCCAAATAAGAAGTTTCTAATGTGTGAACTTAGCTCTTCAAAACCCTAGCCATCCCGTGAGATAAGTGGACCAAGGAAGAGAAATACAAAATTAGAAACATTTCCTTCTCATGAATGACACCAAGTAGAGAAGGAGAAGCTTCTAAATATGGCATCTAAGGAAATCCACCACCATAGAAATGTTTCCTTACACTGATCTAATCGGATTTGATTCCTAATGCTCACACCTTGACCTTAGAAATAAATCAAATAAGCAGCCTAAGACACACATACACGCTAAGATGCAAAAATGGGAGTATTTCCTACATGCTTAAGTGTAACGCCCAAGTAAGATGAATAACTAGGAAAGTTGCTATGAGACCAAAATATGATCATATTTGGATGTTTTAGCTAACTTAGAATCTAATCTAAACCTCTTTGTGCTCACACATAGTTAGGAAATAAGATTAGGCTCATATTTTTGGAATTGGAAAGCCATAATAGTCCCACTTGTCAATCATGAGCAAACTTGCTTATCTCACTCCAAACTGTCCCCCTTTGTGTATGGAAACTTGCCCAAACTTTGTGAGCTACCCAAGACTTACCAAGACGTCTCCCTAGTGCTCTTGAACATCTATATAAACCCCCTCATGCTCTCATTCTTCTCAACCCAATGCAAAGAGTTAACACTTCCCTCTTTGCTTGTTCTAAGCCCTCTTCTTGGCATCTCTTCTCACTTCTCTTGTGTTCCCGAATGAGAATCTTTAATTTTAGTCTTCTAGTAAGTTGTTTTGAGTACTTTTGCTGATGGTTGAAAGTTCTTGAAGTTTTAAAAGTGATAGATAAGAGGAACCTTTGCTGAATTCAACAAGAAACTCAAATTGAGGTGGAGGGGATTTCTAGAACTTTTATCTTGTTAGTTTAAGTTTCTAGCATGTTAACGCATGTTTATTTTTTCAGTTTATAGCCTGATTTATTCAGTTTTAGCATGATTGATCATATTTAAATTTCAGTTTAGCATATTGCATGTTTTTAATCATTTATGAGATCATACCATGCTTAGAAACCATGCTTAGATTTGCTTTTAAGTTTTCAAGCATGTTATGTGTGTTTTCATACTTTCTAAAATGTCTAAATTCTGAGATTTAATATTTTGATTTAGTATCATGATTATATGATTTTAAACATGAGAAAGTAAAGATAAGAACCACATATTGTCATAGTAACCCGTATGGGTGCTATGGGTGTTCTAAACACATGCTTAGAGTGTGTGGTTGCAAAGTGCAACTAAGAGATATTTGGTATGTGACATCTAATAAAAAGTAACAAAGAAATGTCTTTCCACCCTTAAAAGGGGTATCTAAATTAAGAACATCAAGGGAGTAGAACCCTTTCAGTCATATCGTCAACTTGAACCAATTTGATGTATGAATCACTTAATGTTTGAAAGTGTGTAAATTTGGATATGTTAGAAATTTGAAAAAAATAAGCTATTTGTTTGATGAATGATCCACTAAGTTATGCGCTCACCCCTTTCATTTTTAACATTTTCAAAAAATTAAATATGATAGTAATGGAAATCTGATAGTAACTATTGTTAGAAAGTTTTTTTTTTTCAATATAAAGGCATGTAGCCCACTTTAGATTTATTTGACTTTCGTTGAATTTTTATTTTAAAATTTTGTGTTATGTACTCTTGATTATGAATTCAATAATGTACTTCTTTATTTTCTTTAATAAATAAAGAGTTAGAAATATTCTTTTTTCTACTTATAATGTCTTATTAAATTTAAATTTGATCAAATTGGGTGAGGTACTCATGAATGGTTCAATAAGAGTTAGAATAAAGGAATCGAGACGTAAGTTGTGTACTTGTAAATGTAACATATAACCCAACCCATCTTGTGGTTGAGCTTAAACCTGTTTCTAGGGGGTTGAGGTGTTATAGATTTTGCGGCTGGAGGTTCTTTGATGGAAAAATCTACTATAGATACTATCCAACTCATTGAAGATATGGCAGCGAATGCTTATGGCCATGGTACAAAAAGAGGTTCAGTAAGAAGGGTGGGAGTACATGAGGTGGACGAGATAACAACTTTAGATGCCCAAATTGCTTCCATGACTCATCAAATGAATTTAGTAGAAAAGAAGAGTGGCAGTGAACAATTGCAGACTCTGCATAATCAATCCACTCTAGCCATAGTAGAAGCTCATAAAGCTCTTTTTATAGAAGAAGCCTCAATAGAATAGTTAAATGCTATGAATCGATTCAACACCTACCAAGGTCAATCTCAAGGGCACAGTGCTCCAAAATATTATCATCCGGGAATCAGAAACCATGAAAACTTCTCTTATCAAATAATCGAAATGCTCAGCAACTTCCACCAGGCTTTGTTCCACAACAACCCTTGCAAGATAAGAAGCCATCCTTAAAAGAAAAGTTGGATGAAATGATGAGTATGCATACTCGCTTCTTCAAGGAATTGACAGGGAAAGTGGATAAAAATGATAGTAGAGTTTTAGGCATAGAAATTCAAATAGGAAAAATGAATGCTACAGTTAAGAGCCTAGAAACTCAGGTGGGGCAACCAGCAATGTAATTCTTTCCCTATTGACACTCAGATTAATCCAAAGGAGAGCTGCAAGGCAATGCTAACTAGGAGTGGAAAAGAAGTTCCAAGCCCACCTCTCCCAGCTAGTCTTTTTGCTATAATTGAAGAAATTGAAGATTCTAAGAAGGATGTACCAATTTACTCAGCTGAAAAAGAACAGCTGAAACCTTGGCTAAAGACAATAGTGAGAAATTGGGGAATCACTATTCAAGGTGCCAAATAGCTTGAACTTCCAACATTGTCGTTCCCTCAGAGATTTCAAAAAAAAAAGTTGGATGATCGATTTGCAAGGTTCTTGGAGATGTTCGAAAAAATTCATATTAATATCCCATACGCAGAAGCCTTACAGCAAATGCCCAACTATGCCAAATTCATGAAGGAAATTACGTCCAAAAAGAAGAAACTAGAAGATTTTGAGATAGTAACGCTAACTGAAGAATGTAGTGCTATCCTTAAGAGGAAACTCTCTCATAAATTAAAAGATCCAGGGAGCTTTACCATTCCATGTAACATTGGTTCAAAAGTCTTCAAGAAGGCACTTTGTGATTTGGGGGCAAGCATCAATCTTATGCCCATGATCGTGTATAAAAGATTGGGAATGACAGAGATTAAGCCTACTACAGTTACTTTGCAGCTTGTTGACAGATCTCTCACTTATCCAAGGGGTATAATTGAAGATGTTCTGGTGAAGGTGGATAAGTTTATATTTTCGGTTGACTTGTTGTCTTGGATATGGAGGAAAATGGAGAGATTCCATTGAGCTAAATAGATTCTTGCATTATTGAAGTGTTTGATGAGTTAAACTCTTGTGATGGCATGGTGGGTTGCATTTCTCAATTTGTTTCTTCTTCCCAATTCATGACTGAAATTGAGAAAATGAATGTTTTAGCTCTAGAAGCCTCTTCACCTGAACTGACTCCCATATACACACTTTTACTTGATTCCACACAATTTGAAAACTTATAAGATGTTCCTAAGCCCATTGACTTTAAACCCCTTCCTAATCATTTAAAGTACATCTATTTGGGTGAAGTCAAGTCCTTTCCAGTCATCATTTCTACTTCTTTAACCTTTATTCAAGAAGAGAAACTTACAAGAGTGCTTAGGGAACATAAGTCCGCCATTTGGTAGGCAATTGAAGACATACAAGGTATTAATCCTGCAATTTGTATGCACAAGATATTAATGGAAGAGGAGCATAAACCTACAGTTGAGCATCAGTGGCGGCTTAACCCTATAATGAAAGAAGTGGTAAAAAAGGAAGTAATGAAGTGGCTGAAAACTAGCATTATCTATGCCATTTCAGATTTAAAATGGGTGAGTCCTGTCCATGTGGTACCCAAGAAGGGAGGAATTACAATAGCAACAAATGATAAGGGTAAAACTATTGCTTCTAAAACTACTACAGGGTTGCGAGTTTGCATTGATTACATAAAATTAAATAAAGCCACTAGAAAAGACCATTTCCATTTGCCATTTGTGGATCAGATGTTGGAAAACATTGTTGGATATGACTTCTAGTATTTTTTAGATGGGTATTCTAATACAATCAAATAGTTATTGCCCCCGATGACTAAGAGAAGACCACTTTTACTTGTCCCGATGACTAAGAGAAGACCACTTTTACTTGTTCCATATGGTACTTATGCATTTTGAAGGATGCCCTTTGGTCTGCGTACTGCTCCACCCACTTTTTAGATATGCATGATGGCAATTTTTGTTGTTATGATTGAAGAGATTATGGAGGTGTTCATGGACGACTTATCTATTTTTGGTGCAACTTTTGATGGCTGCCTAAACAACCTAGAAAAGGTTTTATCTCGTTGTGAAGAAAAGAATCTAGTCTTAAATTGGGAGAAATGCCACTTCATTGTTTAAGAAGGTATAGTTTTGGGGCATAGAGTGTCTTTCGGAAGGTTAGAGGTGGACCGTGCTAAGATAGATGTAATAGAAAATTTGAAACCACCTACTTCAGTTTGAGAAGTCTACAGTTTTTTGGAACAAACGGGGTTTTATTCTCGTTTCATAAAGAACTTCTCTCAGATTACTCGTCCTCTATGCAATGTACTTGAGAAGGATGCTGAATTTAATTTTAATGATGAGTGCCTGGATGCATTTATCACATTAAAGAAGGCACTTATATCTGCGCCCATCATATCTACTCTGATTTGGGGAGGGCCTTTTGAGATAATGTGTGATGCCAGTGACTATGTTGTTGGTGCTATTTTGGGACAACAACGTAACAAGATGTTTAGAACCATCTATTATGAAAGCAAGACTTTAGATGATGCACGAAAAAATTACACTACTACAGAATAAGAATTGCTAGCTGTGGTCTTTGCTTGTGATAAATTCAAATCATATATTGTGGGTCTTATGTCACAGTGTTCACTGATCACGCTACAGTCCGTCACCTATTTGCTAAGAAAGATGTTAAACCCGACCTCATTCATTGGATTCTTCTTCTTCAAGAGTTTGCCATCGAAATAAAATATAAGAAGGGTACGAAGAATCTGTTAGCTAATCACTTGTCTCAACTCTCTATAGGGGCTACCAATGACCCTATGAATATAGTTGAATTCTTTCCTGATGAACATCTCTTGACTATCACAGATCGTTTACCATGGTATGCTAATTTGCTAATTATAAAGCTACTAGTATAGCTCTACCTGATTTATCACACGCTTGACTCAAGCGCTTCATACATGAAGCCAAGTTTTATTTATGGGATGATCCTTATCTTTATTGATGATGTGCTAATAAAGTGATTTGCCGCTGCATTCCTGAGGCTAAAATTATGAAAGTCCTTCATGATTGTCATGCCACTCCATATAGTGGTCACTATAGTCACCAAAGAACTGCTTGATGTGTTCTTGAGAGTGGATTTTATCGGCCAACTATGCTTAAAGATGCTTATCAATTTGTGAAGACATGTGAAACATGTCAAAAGCAAGGTAACATCTCCAAGAAGAACGAAATGCCCCTGCATTCCTTTGTGGAGGTAGAATTATTTGATATTTGGGGAATAGATTTCATGGGACCTTTCCCACCATCTGATGGGAAGCAATATATACTATTGGCTATTGATTATATCTCAAAGTGGGTGGAAACTGTGGCTACAACCAAGAACGATGCTCAGGTAGTACTAAATTTTTTAGCCCACAACACCTTCTCTCAATTTGGTACACCAAGGGCAATAGTACGTGATGAAGGTGTGCATTTATATCTCGCTAAATATGATGTACGCCACAAAGTAACTTTACCTTACCATCCCCAAATGAACGAGCAAGCGGAAGTCTGTAATAAGGAGATTAAGGCAATTCTTCAAAAGATTGTTGGAACTGACCACAAAGATTGGGCACAAAAACTTGATGATGCACTGTGGGCCTACATGACTGCCTTCAAAACTCCAATTGGAATGTTCCCGTATTAGCTGCTATATGGAAAATCTTGTCACTTACCATGTGAGTTGGAGCACCGAACTTATTAGGCAGTAAAAAAAACTTAATTTTGATGCACAAGCTTGTGGTGAGAACCGTCTGCTTCAAATGGTGGAACTTGAGGAATTTTGACAAGAAGCTTTTGAGGATAACACCATTTGTAGGGAAAAAACTAAGAAATGGCATGACAAACTGATTGAAAAGAAAGAATTCCAACTAGGCTAGCATGTTTTATTGTTCAATTGAAGGCTCCATTTATTTCCTGATAAACTAAAGTCTCGTTGACCTGGTCCATTCCTTATTACTTAAGTACTTCCCTATGCTGTGGTTAAAGTACAAAGCCTAGTGGATGGGCACCATTTTAAAGTTAATGGTCAAAGGTTGAAAATCTTTTATGGAGGATCAAAGCAGACCATGGAATCAACAACACTGTAAAAATAAAGACTCATATCCACGTCGAGCTAATGACGTTAAACAAAGTGCTGAGTAGGAGGCAACCAACTAATTCTTTAATTTTTTATTTTATTTTATTTATTTTTCTTTATTTCTTTATTATTATTATTATTTAGGTTGTTGGGTAGATTAACGTCTTTGGTTTATTTAAAAAATAAAAAATATAAAAGTAAAAAAATATATTGTACTGGTTACCGCAATACTTGATCGCAGTAACTAGAATGGTAGGTTCTGGATTCACTATAGTTAACTACATTATTGCGGTACTTGACCATAGTAACCAGAACGATAACTTTTGGTTTACAACCGTTCATGTCTCCATGCAAAAATGGCAGATTGCAGAATTACCGTGGTAATTCTAGGATTACCGCAGTAACTACAGACTTTTCAGGTTTAAAACTACCATTTTTTGTAGTTTCATTCATTCTATTTTCAAAATCTCATTGCACTCTCTCTAAACGTGCAATTTCTACTCAAGTATTTGCATTCTACTCCTACAATGTGAGTTCAGTTATTAGTTTTAGTCTTTATTTTCATCATTTCAGCTGATTTCTATTCTTTTGCATGGCCTCCTTGTATTTTCGTCGTTTGATATTTCTCATTGCATATCTAGGTGTTCTTTGCATTGCATCAATAGTGAAATCACCCTTTCCTATGTATATGGTTCTTCTAAACATGATTCTTTCTAATGGACATGATTATGAGTCTATATTTTGCATTCATGGACTTAGGGATGTGATTAAAGTATATGTATTTGTCAAATTTACTTTCCTTGGCTTGGTGTCTCCAATTTCTAGGCTTAAATCTCTTCAGTAATGCTTTGTCTCTATAATAGAATGTTTGGTATCCCTTGCCTACTGATATTGGGTGTAGGCCTCCTAGAATGAAGCATGCGGTTGCTAAAGCCAAATAATCCTTTGAAGCAGCGATACATTTTTATAAGATATAATCGCTAGTTGATCCCTAAGCATGGCATAATGCTAATGACAGAAGAATGTAATCTAGGCATCGATGCAGTGATAGCCACCAGACACTGGGAGCAATTGATACATGCCCCAAATACTCTTGTAGTCTCTATTGTCTTAGAGTTTATGCTAATGCTACAGAACGAGATGCCTGCAGCATTCTTCGGTCAATGCTGATGGGTTCAGTTTAATGCTATGACAATAAATGATGTGTATGGACTTTCGATTGATACTCTAGACAAATAGTCTAAGCACCTACTGGCTAAGTTTGATGCTGATGATATTTTACAAACTCTTTGTGTGGACAGTGCCTGTTGGCATTACCATAATGACAAGCCCATGAGCTTAGACAAAAGCTCATTCATTACTACTACTAAGGTATGGCTTTACCTTGTTTGTGTAATCTTTTACCCTCGTTGGCTATCAATAGGGTGACAATGGAACAGGTTGTCCTGGTTTATTGCATCATGAAGGGTCTATCTATCAACATAGGCACCTTAATTTCAAATTCGATTCGGACATCTATCGATAAATCAAATGCTAGTTTGCCACACCCTACACTACTGAACTATGTAGATGGGTTGGTGTTAAATGGCAAAAGGGTAAGCATTTGCTTAAGATGAAGGGCCATATTGCGATTAAAATGCTCACCACTAGACCTATTAAAAGGAGGAGAACCTCCTTTGAATCCTCCTCTACTATGTCGCCGGCACCCTCTACTACAGTTGCTGCCTCCACATTCGATGCCCAACCATCAGAGCTTCATGCAGTTTTTTATGGGTTAGCCTATCTCACTTGAGCTTTTCACAAAGCTCATACGGAGATGGCTTAGATAGACCCTCCACCGTGTTGCATGGCCCCTTACATGGATCTTAGTTGTTGTGAACCTTCAGTGCCACAAACAGATGATGATAATGATGATGATGATGGTGGGACAGATGACAATGATTTTATCACGGAGGCTAAGATGTTTGGTGATGATGTTTAGAATCGAATGTATCTTTCTAGGGATTTCAATTATAATTATATTGTATTTTTTCTTTCTGCACCTGGTATACTTTGCTTTTACTTTTTGTTTTCTTAGTATTGTTTTTCTAAATTACCTTACTTGACCTATGTGTGTTTTGCATGTTTATTTTGAGACTAAGTTTATTTAAATGTTGTGCATCAATGTGTCTATTCTTTAGTTGTGAATGATGTGTGCTCTTCAGGACAAGGCAGAAATTAAGTTTAGGGGTGCGCATTGAACATATTCTTCCTTCTTCAAATTTCTTAGGTTATTTCTAGATTACCTTTATTATATGATTATTTTATTATATCTATTTTTAATTCTGGCATACTGATTAGGAATATGATCATGTAGGTCATGTATGTGTCAATTAGGCAAAATCCATACCACATTGTTGAAAATTTCACTAAGTGACCTAGGAGATTTAAAATTCCTATAGGGTGATGAGATAAAGAACTAGAGTGCTTTTCTAAAAGTTTATGTGCTCTAGTTGTCCAAAATTTGACTTTGACAAATTTTTTTAATCTTAGGTAGATTAAGAATCCAAAAATGAGAAAAGTGAGGGATGCGAGCCAAACTATAAGTGGAAAGAATTTCCCATAGACCCCTGAAATAATCAAATCTATCTTTAACATTGCTCAGAAATGACTTTGGGAGGGAAATGAAGTAGGCCATCATTGCATCATTGTTTAAGTCATAGCCAAAAGGCCGGTCCTAGCATTAATAATCCCTTGTAGCCAATTTTGAGCCTTATAGCATATTTTCTTGTTATGAACCTAAACATTATATATAAACACTCTATTCTTCCATGAATATGTCACTTGAACTTGTTTGTATGCACTCATGGTTATAATAATACTTATTCTGATAATATGAAGGAAGGAGAGGATGCTAACATTAAAGTTTATATGTTTTTAGTTTTTGTCTTTGTTTTTGGTTTTGTTTCTTTTTTTTTTAAATAAAAAGAGAAATAGAGTATATATTTATTCATTATTATAATATTGTCAATGAAAGTTGAACCTCCTACTTTTGTATGGATGTATATGTGGGTTCAATGTGAAATATTGTTATGAATTAAGTTTGGGGGAGCTATAAAAACAAGGTTGTGATGCATGAATGAAGAACAACAAGGGATTGAACATAAATGATCAAGCTAGATTAAGAAAATAAAATAAAATAGGTTGTTATTATTGCTATAAGTGTAACTTTTAGTTAGAATTAAAAATTCGATCACATTTGTACCTTAAGCCAGGCCACGTTACAACCTAAAGAAAAGACCACTGATCCTAACAAGAGTTTGACCTGAGTAGAGGATAGATAGAGGATGAAAATTGAGAGGAAGTCTGTGAGTGGGATGACAACTGCAAATGTCTTACAAGGTCTACGAGGACTGAGATACTGACAAATGAGAAGGTGAAGTTGAGGAAAAATAGATGATGAGTTGAAAATATGGACAACTTGGATGACCCTAGGGACTTGTTAATGAGTTGTGAACTATAGGAATGGATGATTGAGGCTACAATGATGAGTGAAAAAGAATTTAACTTTATATGGTATGGTGTGTCAGTTTTAAGTTGAGTCATTATTCGGGGACGAATAATAGTTTAACTTGTATGAGTTTAATGGGAAATTAAGTATATTTGTTTACATGTAGTTACATTTGCATTGAGAGTATTATTGCATGATTAGTTACATATTAGCATAGTTTAATGTTATTTCTATCTATATGTGAATATGATGCTTGGGAAAGGCTTTTAGTGTCTGTGCAGGTTAAGAATGAATTAAAATAACAATAACAGCACAGAGAAGTGAAGAATGGTTGAAAGCATAGATGATCAACTGATCACCGTGGTAGCACAACGAATGGCTGTAGTAATCAAAGGAGAATCCAAAGAAACGCAAGAAATATCGTATCACTGCAGTAGGTGACCGAGGTAACCAAAATGAAGAAAAGTAATGTAGAAGAGTTACTATGGTATGTGATCGAGGTAACTAGAATGCAAAATTATTAGACAGAAGAGTTATTGCGGTAAGTAATCATGGTAACACAAGAAGTGCAGTTTCATGTTTGTTTTACTGTAATAGCCCAAATTTTGTAATAAGAGCACATCATAAAAAAATATATATATATATATATATAATAATAATAATAATAATAATAATAATAATAATAAAAATATATATTTTTTTTTTGATGAAAAAAAAATTATATATTTTGGGATACATGTAAATACCCATTTTGAAATATCATGTTGTTAATAGAAAAAAAATATAATAATAATAATAATAATAAATAACATACACATATTTTTGATATATATAAATATATACATATTTTAATATCAATGTGATGAAAAAAAAATAAAATAAAATTTTGAGTTGAATATATATATATATATATATATATATACATACTCTGTGTTCGAACCAAAAAAAATCCCAAACACCCCCACTCTGGTTTTGAAT
>JAJIYU010011281.1:0-15394 GCA_030144865.1 Tinospora cordifolia
GAAAAATGGAATTAATATATCCATGTGTGCGCCAAATTAATTTTTTTAAATTTTTTTGGTTTGTTATTAAGTTTTCCTATAAAAGAAATTTGTTTAATTTTATATATTGTTAACAAAAAAAAAATGTGAAGAACTCATTTTTAAAATGAATTTTAAAATTGAGTAAACAGGAGTGTTTATTAAAGGGGTATGCGCTCCTTAATATAACACTATAAGAGTTCATTTTACAAAAAACATATAACAATATGTGAGTTCTACTGTGAAGATATTATCTCCAGTTAGATACTCAAAAGTCTGTAGTTCTTTTAAAAGGTCTTCTCACATATAAAACACATTCGCATTAATAGCTCAAGCATCACTTTACTATGTGCAATGTATGATAAATATATCCACTCACCTTACAGGACGTCTAATTTTTAAATGGACACCTCTAATAGCCTTAAAGTATCTCTTATACCACTATAATGATCTACTAGCTTAGTGCGACGATAGTGTTCATTACAAGAAATAGCACCTACAACATGCAATGTTTGTTGTTATACCCATATAACAACATTTATGGTAATGTTGTCGATTAGAATATTGTTAAACGATCGACTATTTTTAACAACGGTTACCTGCCTACTGTTGTAAAGCATTGTATATCGATCTAAGAGTGAGGTTACAACAACATTCGCTTGTTATTAAATGATTCAATCTTTAAAGACATATTCGACAATGGTCACTATGCTTGTTGTTGTAGAAATGTTATAACAATAGGCGCACGTTGTGAAAACTCTAACCTTTAACAATAGTCACGAGCCTGTTGTTCTAATGCATTGTGTATCGGTCTAAAAATTAAGGTTACAACAATGTTCGCACGTTCTTAAATGCTTCAATCTTTTTAGACATGTTCGATAATGGTCACCGTCCTTGTTGTTGTAAACGTGTTATAACAATGGGTGAACATTGTGGAAACCCTAACCTTTTAACTTTCAACAACAGTCAAGTGGTTGTTATTGTATGTCCATTACTTAATAACATGTTTGTGCCCGTTGTGAAAGCTCCAATATTTCAACAACAATCATCTGCTCATTGTTATATCATGTATCTTACAACGAAAACTAAACGTTGTCATATCTATCAATTTTTTATCGTAAAAATATTTTATTACAATATATATTGCATATATTTACTTATATCTATAAATTCATAATATAAAATAAACATTTGTCTTATTATTTCAAATGTCTCATTTAGTATATTTAATCTATCAAACATATTACAATCCATCAAACATATATAAATTTCATCAAAAAGTATAATTATTATTTACAATAGTCTTCTGTACTTTTTTGGCCAAGCAATTGTACTTTTAACAACATCACTCAAGTAATAAATTTTTTATATTGGTCTATATAAATCAACATTTTCATTTACTACCTTTACAATGCAAACTCTCCAACAATTAAAGCCTAGTAGGAGGCCATGAACTTTAGCCTAGGATCTATAAAAGAAATCTTTCCTACTACTACAACTTCTTCGTCTCTTTCATTTTCAGAATGTCAATTTAATAATTCGCACTAACATTCTCAAGAGACAATTTTTCTTGAGTGGGCTTGTTACCCTGTTGTGACCACATGGTACATAAACAAATTAAGGATAATATAAACACTATAAGAATAAAAGTTTATAATCAAAGTTGGGTTCAAATATATTTCACTATATAAATTTAAGTAATAAATTAATCTGGAAAAAAAAATTTAAGCCTAGTTGTCACCTATTGAGATTACATTAAGAGCATGATAGTCAATGCTTCAACTCTTTCCTCGAGTGTATCCATTTTCTTTGATTTTTCTTCAATAGTATTTATCCTTTCTGCTTGATCTTGAATTATATTCTCTGAGACCTTTACTTTTTCATTACTTTGAATTTGAGCATCAACATTTGAAGGTATTACCCCAAATCCAAGACCTCGAACTTGCCCACGACGCTCAGGTCCCAATACTTTAGTAATAACATCCTCTTTTAAGATATTTCTTTCGACTGAATTAGTGGTAGATTGATTAATGTCATTAATCGTTTCCTTCATTCACATAAAAACAAGTAAGTTAACTTTATAACTTTCTATTGTTATATAATTTTAATATATATAATTACATATCATTTGCTTTAATGATTTACTTACAATTGCTTCTTGAATTGCTTCATTTAAAGGCTCACCATTCTTTCTCAAATGACCCTTTGTCCATACATCTACTTTTGCAACTGAATCTGAATTATCATTGGCCTCCTTCTAAAATATGAAAAATAGTAACATTTACAACATATATGCTTATGTAAAAATACAAAGAGAAAAAATAAAATAAAGTACGTGCCAAGACCATTACTAATTCATGCTCCAAATAAGCATAGCTCTCTTTACTCATTGTGTGCAATAGTTTTTGACTAGTCCTCGTTTTACTAAACTTTTTGCTTGTTGCCTAATAAAATGAATATATTAATAATAATGAAAAAAAATTGATGATTCAAATTTAAAGTGTATATATATGTATAAGAAACACACAACAAACCTAAAACTCTTCAGATAATCTTTCTTCAACAAAAGTATTTCACTCTTTAAGAGACATCACATTGCTAGGCTTAAGATATTTATCTACAAAGTTTCTATCTTTTTTTCATTACTTCTCTAATTCTGTAGAAACTTTAGACTTGTATTGCCTCCAATTATGTCTTATCTTTTGCAATATCATAGCCTTATTAGACTTATCAACTGCAAATCTTGTTTAATATGCACGAAAAAAGGATAAATTAAAGAATTTCTACAAATAAAGTATCAAAATCTCTTATGAATAAACAATTCAATTATACACATACCTCAATTAACCTCCAAAGTTATTCTTTAATTTCTGGAGCCACATGATGCCAATCTTTAATTACTATAGGCACGTGCTCTTATACAATTGCACTAATGTAAGATGATAGCTTCTCAGAATTAGTTGACATTGGCTGCCCTCTTCAATTGAACTCAACTTTCATTCTAGGAATATGTCCCAAAACCAAACCCATCCTAGTGGGTCCACGCTTCTTTGTTGTTGTGCTATCATTCTCTGTTGCTTTTGTATTACTTTCTGTTTTAGGTGATGATCTTGGTGAGTTGGAGTCCTCATTAGACACTCTCACACCTTCATTCTTAGAATGATTCATTACAACTAACATTGTTGTCCATTGCTTCTTAGCTCTCTTCTCAGCTTGTTTAGAATACTTGAAAAAAAATGTATTCATATATATAAAATTATTTACCTTATAATATTCACATAAACTTGACCAAAAATGCATCACTATGAATATCACTGAAAATAAAATACTTACTTCACAAGCTTCTAAAGTTTTCTTTTTTTTCTTTTTTATAGTAGCTATAGAAGATATAATATGCTTGTTGATGCAGAATGAAAAGAAATTAACTAATTACTTTAGATGTAATAAATAACTATCACATAATTAAAAAGTAGGATTTAATACACAATCCAAACATATAAACTCAAACAGAAATTCTAGAACAACAACAAAAACAACAAAAAAAAAATTAAAGAATAATAATAATAATAATAATAACAGAAGAACAACAACAGTTACCAAATCCACAAAGAAGACCAACCGTTACAAGCAGAGATTTTGTTCCCAAATGCAGAAGCGGATATTTCGTTCCCAAATACCCACAAAAGAATAACAACAACAAATGAAGATTAACAGAAGAAAGACAAACAAATAAGATTGATGAATTGAAATGCACAAAGAAGAAGACCAACCGTTACAAGCAGAGATTTCGTTCCCAAATGCAGAAGCAGATATTTCATTATCAAATACCCAAAGTAGAACAACAAGAAGATTAACAGAAGAAAGATGAGCAGTGAAAATCTAATAACTTAAACGTACAAAGAAGACGATCAAACCACAGTGACTCTGAAGAAGATGAGTATTCCCACATGATTTTTTTAAAGGTGGGAATTAGTTTTTTTTTCTTTTTATATTTTTTGTAGTATAATGTGAGAATAATATATTTATAATGCGAGTATAACAATCGTTCGATTGTTGATACAAAAATGTGGGGTTAACATGTGAATAATGCAGGGATAATATATGAATAAAATGTGGTATAACGTATGCATAACATTTGACTAATTATCGAATAATGCAAGTAATGGTAGAGGTATAACATACCAACCAATGAATAATGCGTCAATAATGGTATAATGCAAGAATAATAACTGAACAAAACGGGTATAAAATTGTTTGGTTGTTTTGGTAAAAAATGCGGGGATAATATGTGAATAATGCAGGGACAACATGTGAATAAAATTTGGTATAAAGTATGTATAACATATGAATAATCATAAAATAATGCGAGTAATGATATAATGCAAGAATAATATCTGAATAATGCGAGTATAAAAATTGTTCGATTGTTGATATAAAAATGCGGTATAACATATACATATATAACATATGAATAATTATAGAATAATGCCAGTAATGGTGGAGGTATAACATACCAACAGATGGATAATGCATCAATAATAATATAATATTAGAATAATAAGTGAATAATACCTGTATAAAATATGTTCGGTGGTGTTGGTAAAAAATGCAGGGATAACATATAAATAATACAGGGATAACATGTGAATAAAATTCAGTCTTACGTCTGTATAACATATGAATGATCATGAAATAATACGAGTAATGATAAAACGTTGGTATAAAATAGCAAGCGATAGATAATGCATAAATAATGATATAATGCAACTCATTATTAACCATAATAATAATATATGGTTTTTTTTTATTATTATTATTATTATTATTATTATTATTATACCAACGTTAATTTTCTCATTACTCACATTATTTCATGATCATTCACATGTTATAACATATTATTATTATTGTTGTTGTTGTTATTATCATTATTATTATTAGTAGTATTATTATTATTTGTTTGTATAGTTAGTGAAATTATGTAAGAATTTCACATTTTAAACGTATTCTATCATATTTTATTAAAATAAATACAAAGATTCTTTTTTTTAATAATAATGCCAAATGATCTTGTTTATTACGTTGTCCTTATATCATCATCTTTTAATCTTTTATGGCTCACAAATGTTTTGTGAAACTTTCTCAAATAACTTAATAATATATAATTTAAGAGAATCTAAATTAATGCTTTTATGAAACTTTCTCAAATAACTTTACAGTTAATAATGAGATTATTACATAATTAATAATTTTATTTCAATAAAGTAAACAATTCAAAATAAGTAAAATAATATAAGAACATTCTTTAAATACATTTAATATATTTATCTATGTTATATATAACATAAACTTTTTATATCAAAGCGAATTTAAACTTAAATTTGATTTTTTGACTTTAGTCCATTTATTTATTATTTATACATACAGTTATTTATATAATGGATACGACAGAAACAGAGGAACAATAAGCAGAAACAGAGAAACAACAATTTTATACTTCTATTATTTAATTGTTATTTTAACATTATCTCACTACTTAAATAATGGATTACATATAATTACTTAAATAATTGCTTATATATGTAAATAATGTGACGCACAATTATATATATATATAATACATTGCGTGTAAATAGCGGTATAATGTAAGAATAATTTCATAATAATGCTGAGATTAACGAATAATGCGCATATATATATGCGCATTCATTGGTCATGGTTAGTGCACCTGTTCACACCGATAACTGCCCCTACACCATGTGTTTTTGGACATTCGTGTATTGTACGCAAACTTTCTGTAACATTACTGACGTTGAGCTCTTTCACCTCTGGGAAACTCGGTGTCAACAAGTACTTACTGTCACTTCGACCACCTCTACTTCTTTGTATACCTCATCACCTAGTTCATCTCCTTGCAGTCCTTTATCCCCAAGTTACTGGGACCAGTAAGCACGATGATACTTAGTTTACGAAGTAAGTCCTGTCTGAAAACTAGTAATCATGTTCCTTGTTTCCATTGTATTCTGTCTTATAAGTAAGTTGTTCAGTCTTGGTGACTTAGTCGTATAGCCAAGGAAAGCATTTGAAGGCATCCTTTACTTTAAGACACGAACTTTGACTTCATAAGATCTTGTATAATGGAATCTTCTTCGACTCTCAGCATTTCTTCCCTTGAAACCTCTTGCACTTCTACCAAGATTGATGGGTTATACGAAGTAGAATAGTTGCCTGATTCTAATAGAGTTATCCCTCTTACAGAGCTTGTCCCTATTTTACCTCAGAATGTCTATTCTCTTCCATCAACCTCTTTCCAAAAGAAGATTAAAAAACTGTTCAGCAGACAAACACCCCAAAGTCTTGTCAAGGAATATGTGAAAATTTCAAACTTTAATGAAAACCAGATTCCTGCTGATCAAGCTGAGCATTTTTTCCCTGTCACTTTACCTGCTGCCATCTTACCCCAATGGCGGAAGGATGGCTATACCCATCTTCATTACGGGGCAGTTAAAATGTCCATCACCTTTCATGGTAGAAAATACACTGAAGCTATTTTTCGAATAGCTCTCCTTAATTCTCGCATGCTTCGCTACTCCGATGCAGTCATTGGTACTATCCAAACTACCCTGAACTCTGGCACAGTTTTTGTTACCTCTTATCCAAATTTTAATGTGTCTTTAAAGGATCCACGTGCCTTTACCACCCTCACACTTCAAGCCCAATTATCTAGAACTCCCCAAATCCAGACCGCTCTGGCGACAACCATTCACTACCAGATTGCTTACTGTGTCCAAAATTATGCCATCGATGTCCCCTGCAAAGGTTCTTCACTTGATGGCCTTATGTTAGATATCATCTCTCAAGGTGTAGTATCCCATACTTTCCTACCAAGGACAATTTCTCCAAGCTGTCTACAACAACTATTTCCAGAAAAATGGCTCACTAGCTATGAAGCCCAATTTCAAGTTAATGAAGTGCACCAATCTACTCAGTCTACCCATAGTAGACATTTAGATTGGCTTGTTGAGACAATCTTTCCAGCACCTCCTTTTGTCCAATCAAGACCTTCATCTATAGGAATACAGTTTGTTGATCTCCCAGATCCTTCTCCTGTTGCACACCAATGGTGTGATACGTGCAGCTACCCTATTTGTGAAGAAGATGCTTTCAAAGTCCAATATGATATTAAGAAACCAAGACGTAAATCAACTTAGTAGATCCTAGAAGCCAGATATGCGCCTGGCGACCCAACTGTTGGTTTCATTGAATCAGCATCAGGAAGGTACCAATACTATGTCTTACTTTCTCATAACTATACTGATAGTGATTTTGATGATTCAGTTGGTGATTATTCATCTGACGAAGAAGAAGACGATTATATTCCTGATGATGAGGATTACACCCCTGATGAAGGATGTTTTGTGCTCTCTGAACAATCAGGAGCATCACCTCCATCGTCTAGCCTAGAAAGATCTACGGATCCACTTACAGGTTGTCCACTTCGATACTAGATTCGCCCATCCAAAATAATGACTACTGAAGGCCTTTCACTTCAAACCCTTTCTGGATCTGATGCAGTACTCAATTGGCAATCTAATAACGCCTTATACCAAAACGATCTTTTACAAACCATTCTTCACAAAAAACAACAATCTTTGACCCATCAAATGACCCATGAACAACTTATAAATTCCCTGCGAAATTACATCGACCAAACTCACCATGAATTGTTAAAACTGGCTCGCTTCATTACAGATGTAGCTGACATTCAAACAGTTCTTGGTCTACTTGAAAAGGAACAAGTGTCTCTTAAAAATTAGCTCAAAGACCTAACTGAACCCCTCCTGACCCTACCTCAAATTCCTTCTTCACCCCACATCTAATTCCTACGGCCTACAAACCACCATCTTTCACCATGCCCTCCTTGTTTCCACTTTCTTACCAAATCCAGAGCAAAAGGCCACCTCCTATTTGTTCCCCTCCAGTTCGACCACCTAGGCCATTTGGCGGTTTTGCTTTCCAGTCTTCTCAACCTATCCTTTCTGAGCCACTTATCTCTCCTGATGACTCTCTACCCTCTCCAAGGTATCAACCACCTCAACTTCTCGTTGAGTTAATTCCTAAGAGAAAAGACAAGGGCAAAGAAAAAATGGTAATGACCATTCCCCCATTTGAACCAGATCTCCAAGCCTCATCCAGACCATCCCCTCTACCAGATATTTCTGAGAACCCCTTAGCCTCCTTCCTCGAATATATGGCTCGTCGCTATGATCAACCTTCGGTTGTTCTTGCAGATCAAGTTGATGACTATTCTTGTGAAGTTGATTCTTTTTCTGAATCCTCTTCTTTTGCTTCTGAGTCTTCTTCAGCTCACTCCCAAGATGTTTTGGCAACAACATCTGGCCCAGGAGAGTCTTCAAACCTAAACATGAACCAACCCAGGGAACCCCTCCTATTGCTGAACCACCACAGGAACCATCAAATGACATGGACTCTGATTTCCCTCCCCCACCTCACCAACCCCCAAAACCTGGTTCCAAGACTAGTTCTTTCCACACTTTAATCTAGACAACCTTCCGTATGATGAATGACTATATTTCTTTAATGATATGCTTTCTCGGTGCCATGCTGAATCCATCAAGCATGGCGCTATGGAGGCTATTGTTATTGAAGAACTCCTCACAAAATTGTCAGGAAGTCTTCAGGATTGGTGGATTGCCTAACAACCATATAAGCAGACTGCTCTTCTTCAACAATCGGTTAACAATTTCCTCTCTACACTCTTTGATGCATTTGTTGGTCCGTGGACCCATTATATTGATCAAGCTTGAGAAAAGTATTTGGCTGCAAAATGTTGCTCATACAATCTTTGAACTATGCAGAAGCATTATGAACAAATGTCAAGATGGTTCTACTTGATCAAAAGCATTATGATGTTAAACCTAAAAACTGTCTTCTTATTTTCTTTCCAACCGCCTATCGTAAATAAGGCAAAAGAGTATATGGCGACTCACAAGAAGACTACGCAAGGAAGCACACTAGGGCACTTATTCTCTTACATCTGAAATGGACACCAAGGGCTTTGCGCCCAATATGAAATTGTCAAGCGTACTCAGAAAATTGGAAAGACTCTTTCCACTGCTTGTCGTGATGTTGTCCTTAAATACCATGCGTTTGAGCCTTGCTCATGCAAACAGAAGTCAGAATACCTGCACTATACTAAATCTCCTAGAAAGCCTAGACCCACATCCAAAAGGTTATCTCACAAGAAGTGGAAATTCTTGCGAAGAAAGCCTTCTCATGGAAAGACAATCGGTTCTAGGTGTTTTATCTATAGACAAAAGGGACACTTTGCCAAGGCTTGCCCAAAAAAACCCAAGCGGCATGCATCGCTCATCGAAAAAATAACAGCACTTACTGATACAAAGGTTTTTGATGTTGAGTCTTTATTTGAATTTCAAGATGAGTTTTCTCCCGAAGCACTCATGGCTATCTCCAATACAGAAGCCTTTGTTTTAAATACTTCACCCCCATCAGTTAATGGCACCCTCAACCTTCCCCACGCCAAGGTTCAGGTTTATTTTTCTCCCTATCACCATCTTATTACACTAATAGTGCTTATTGATACAGGTGCTTCAGCTACACTAATGGATCCGTCCCAATTGCCTTACGAATGGTGGAAACCTTACCAGTAAAGTTTTAATACAGCTAGTCAAAACAAACTTTCCATCACTAACATCAGCAAACCGGTGAAGATAAAGCTCCACCCATTACTTACATTTAAACACAGAATTCTTGGAGCTCCAGGATTATTAAAACCATTTATTATTGGTTATGATATTTTCCAAAAAATCAATCATCTTAGGTGGACTCCTTAAGGTCTCAGAACAAATTCTGCATTTGTTCCATGGGTGTCATCTATCTTCGCAGAACCCCACATTGAAGAATTTCTTCAAGACTTTCCCCAGGCTCAAAATCTCCGGGCTTTATTAATCCAAGATTGTTGCGGTGAAAGCCATACAACTTTTCTTGCCAAAAACAAAAGGCCATTATGGTTCAATCCAAATTTCTTTGTTGAGCTCCCTTTCAAGCTCAATGAAGATATTAATCCTACTAAAGCCTCCCATCCTAGAATGCCACCATCTCAACTAACACTTGCTATCCAGGAACTGGAACAATTAAAGCACGAAGGATTGATTGAGCCTACTACTTCTCCATGGGCCTGTGAGGCGTTTTATGTTAACAAGAGGTCTGAACAAGTACTAGGAAAGCTTCAGTTGGTTATTAATTACCAACCTCTTAACATCTTTCTTAAAGATGATAAGTTCCCCCTTCCTTGACCTAAAACATTGTTTCAGCATCTCTTTGAGGCAAATATATTCTCAAAATTTGACTGCAACTCAGGATTTTGGCAACTCGGTGTTCATTCTGCAGACAGGCCTAAAACTGCTTTTGTTATTCTGGGCTTTCATTATCAATGGACAGTGATGCATTTTGGACTTAAAACTGCCCCCTCAATCTAGAGAGCCATGAAAAAAACTTTCTCAGAAATTCAACATAATGCACTTATATATATTGATGACATCCTTTTATTTTCTAAGGATCTCTCATCACATCTTGATCTTGTCAAGAAATTCCATGACATCTGTGCTTTTGTAGGTCTTATGCTTTCTGAAAAGAGGATGCAGTTATTCTAGACGTCCGTTGATTTCTTAGGAATGAATATCATTGATGGAAAGCTTTCTTTGCAGTCCCATGTCTCACAAAAACTCCTCGAATTCCTAGATGTTTTGCTAGACAAAACAACTATCTAGCAATTTCTTGCACCTGTCAACTATATGGGCTTCTTTATCAAAGATTTGTCATGATATACAAGCAAGCTTTCCTCATTACTAAAGAAATTGCCCCAACCATGGACTGATGAATAGACTCCAGCTGTTCAGCCTCTCGAATTAAAGACACATACTCTTCCTCCATTACAGATTTCAAGCATTGGAAGGCAGTGCAATTGTTGTAACGAGATCAAAATAATGTTGAAAGAGGGTTTTGATAAGATTTTTGAATAAATTAATTTTCTGAAATCCCTACTGCAGAAGGTAAATGTTCCAAGCATCAAAACCAATGAATTTTTTAGACTTTCATTGCAGTATAGTAATGATATGATAGTAGTATACCATTTATATACCTACATCATACCATGAGTACAATATACTATATACTATATGCTTGTTATCTATTGCTTGCTTGTGTATATTGATGTTATACCAACTGTATATATTCATTTGGCTCACTAAAATTTTCATTTCTCATGTAAAAAGATGATGTAAATAAAGCAGAAGACAATAAAGAAGAATCTGCTAGTAGGGAAAAATGTACTGATGTTGAAGCTGCATGCCAAAGTTTGACGATATTGCAAGAGATTGTTAGTAATAACGACAAAAAGAGAAAGGTAGTTTTCAACACTTTATTTGGATTGTGATTTGTCATTCAGATTTATTTTCATTATCTATTAATATTGTACATTTTCATGTTAAAGGCCGACTAAACAATAAGTGAAGGTGAGAAAAGGAAAAAAAAATCATCAATCCTAGTAAGATCATGAATACGGTTCTTTTATTAATTCAAGATTATGCTTTTGTAGTTTTTATGAATCTAACTGTCCTTAATTTAGCTGCTATTAGGACATTTCTCATTTAATTTCACTGACCCAGGTTGCTGACAAGGATGAATCGAAATATCATGCACCTGTTGAATGTGAAGGAGAAACCACGATTAATAAAATTGTTGAGTCGGTCGTCAATGTTGCGACTTTAGCCATCTCTACTGAAGATCACACTCCATTTCTTCCACCTCTTACATTTAATAAAAGGGGGAGGCGTCCCACTAGAGATAAACATAAAGGAAAGGAGATTGTGAAGGGACGACTATCCCACTTAGACATCTGTTTGCTTGAAGATATAGACAGCAATGTTGTAGCCGAGTTTGATGAGTAGATTCAAAAGGGTTGGCTGAAGCGCTCGAAGTAAGTTTTCTTAGAGATCAAGTTTACATTCTGAATATTGTTGTTATTTATAATATGTTGATATTAACATCTATCACATTATTTAGGTCAAATAAAGTACATCGTGATCGTGAGAACAATTTGAATCCAGCTTTTAATTTTTCAATCACTGATGTTACTGATAAGGAATGGTTTTACACATTGATCACCCTAGGCCAGCCTATCTCCTCCTTTGTAAGTTTAATTTTTTGCACTTAATATTATTGCTTACAGATATTATACTGATAATATACCAACATAATACCAAAATATAGGGTTTTCGACACTTAGCAATATCTGTATACACATATTATAATGAAATGATACCAATTTCACCTATATATTCCATGTCCTTAAACTATGGTATGTTGTTTTGTATACATATTATACCATGTTCTTAAACTCTGTTATATTTACTATTTCAGTATAATGAGATGTTATACAAACAACATACTTATTATGTTTTGAATGTTTCATGTTTATACAATTTTTATTCATGACCCAAATTTTTTATTGTAATTTAGAAATTTTGTATTGGCAGCATGTAGATGTGATGTTCTATTACTTGTGCAAGAAAAGCAAGTATGACGAATCGATTAAGATCAAGTGTACAACGATAGACAACTTTTTCGATCAAAAGTTGTAGTCTGTTTATAGAAGATTCGAAGAAGAAAAAGATGCATATGTGTTAGGGGATGAGATAGTAATTATGAAGTATATGCTAGGGCACTACATATACTGCAACACTCCGTGGTCTGATGTTGACTACATTATTTTCCTTATTAATGTTGTAGCTGCGTTCCATTGGATCCTAGGTTGCATCAACATTCACGAGGGTTGCATATATATTTACAATTCCCTGCGTATTCCTACTGTTGATGTTGCGTCAATGGAGGCAGTTCAAGCTTATTCCACCATTCTTCCTTTTTATCTTGAGATGATTGGATTTTACGAATCGAAAGTTGACCGAAAGGATAGACTTGGAAAAGAGTCATTCAAGATGCAAGTGATTGATAATCTACCAGAGCACGATAAGTGTGATTGTGGAATGTTTATGTTTTATTTTGCTGAATGTTTTGCCACCAGAAAGGAAATTTCATTTGTTTTTTATGTGGTGAGTTACAGGAAAAGGGTTGTTGTTAATCTATATTTGCATGGTAGAATGAAGCGAAATAAAGGTACTAAGAGTGATGATGAAAGATCAGGTCGATTCAATGTTGACTGTTGGATCCAATCATAGTAGGTCTTAAAGAGGTGAAGAATAGAAAAAGTTAGGCTGTCATATCTTGCATCACAGTTTTTCAAGGACAATGTATAATACTATATTTGATATTTTAGATATGTATTATTTAAACACGATTATGGTTTATTTATAACAATCTCAACTATTTTTCATTTGAATTTTATCATTTTATTTTGTCTTCTAAGGCAGATTATTTTAATTTTGAATCATCTATGAATAATGTTATTCATATGTAAACTTTGCTATACTGATTTTATTCGAAAATGATACAAGTGATCAATTCCGAAGCACTGATCTTAGTTTTATACACACATTATTCTTAAGTTAAATGTATTTTATTTGTTTTATATACATGCATTATCCACATGGTATACTTATGTTATACCATTATTTACGCATTATTCACGCAATTGAACAATTAAATATTATACACGCATTATTCATATAGTATACTTCGATTATACCACTATTCACTCATTATTCGTAAGGTATATTAACCAAATGAAAAATATTTATACCTACATTATTCGGTCGTGATACCTACATTATTCCAATATTTAAAAATTATTCTCGGTCGGTTTGTTATACATACATTATTCTACTATTATTTGCATGTTATTCATTTGTATTGGTTGGATTATTCATGCTTTATTCATATGTTATACTTATGTTATACATATATTTACGTATCATTTAGGCAATTGAAAGATGTTCTTTTTATACACGTATTATTCACATAGTATACCTAAGTTACACTATTAATTATTCACGCATTTTTCGTAAGGTATATTGACCAACAGAACAATTTTTATGCATACATTATTTGATTGTTATCACTATATGTTTATAGGTGAATTATTCGATTTTTATCCCTACATTATACCACATTTCATGGGTAATATATACAATTATTTACACATTATTCGATCGTTACCGCTAGATTTTTATACACACATTATTCGATCTTTATCCCTATATTATACTACATTTTATGTGTTATATATATCATCATACACGCATTATTCGATCGTATTCGCTATATGTTTATACGTACATTATTCGATTTTTATCCCTACATTATACCACATTTCATGGGTTATATATACAATTACTCACGCATTATTCGATAATTATCACTAGATTTTTATACGGGCATTAATCGATCTTTATCCCTACATTATACAACATTTCATTGGTTATTTATACCATTATTCACGCATTATTCGATTGTTATAGCTAGATTTTTATACACACATTATTCGATATTTATCCCTACATTATATTACATTTTACTGGTTATATGTATACCATCATTTACGAATTAATTATTCGATTGTTATCGCTATATTTTTATACGCATATTATTAAATATTTATTTCTATATATACCACATTTCACGTGTTATATATACCATATAAATTATTCACGCAATATTCGATCTATATCCCTACATTTTTATACGTTTATTATTCTAGCATTATACCTACATTATACCACTATTCACGGGTTATACCATTATTCATGCATTATTCTATCGCTATCCCTACATCTTTATGCGTGCATTATTCGACCGTTATGCCTACATTATACTACCATTCATAGGTTATACTATTATTCAACCATTAGTGGTATTATATAGGTATAACATATAAATAACGTATGTGTATATATAATGTAATACGTTTACAACGGTCTATGAAACGTTGTTACAGACAGCTATAGACAACGTTCACGAATGAATGTTTTAATAACTTATGTTCTTTTAACAACAATCGACTAACGAACATTGTAGAAGGTGTTATTCGACAACGAGCAGCTACGATTGTTGTAATAACATAGAATAACGTTCGCTTACACGTTGTAATGACCTTTTCAACAATGTTCCCATGGTGAGTGTTGTTGTACACATTTTACATAAACAATTTTACAACAGACATTTTATGAACCTTGTTGTATGCCTTCTATTAGAACGGTCGTTGTTGCATGTTGTCAAATTGACGTTGTTGTATCATAAACTTCTTGTAATGGTTCCTAGCTAAATATGTAGAGGTTTGAGATTTTCTCAGAAAAGGTTTTGTCACATATAAGATAACACG
>JAJIYU010011282.1:0-15412 GCA_030144865.1 Tinospora cordifolia
TTACTATAACTCTAATTTATTTTATTTTTCATGTGTTATCCCACAATTTGCACTCAAAAGAATTTTGAAATTAATTTATTTAGTTATTTGACAAAATTCTGGGGTATTACATCTTTATCAACTGATTCATCTATGTGTTTTCCTCCTTTGTCACGCTAAACTTCCTACTCAAGGCGTTTGCTTTTACATTTGCTTTTCTTAGATGAACATTAAGCTATAAGTCAGAGTCTTTTAAAAATTTCATTCATCTTCTCTGCTTGAGATTCAAATCCTTCTGGGCGTCTATTTACTTTAGACTCTTATAATTTCAATACAAATCAAAGCTCCATCTATGATCTTTGGGGGAAAAGTCATGGTTACAAACTCTAAGTTGTGAGTTGGGTAATTCACTTTAAGTACGTTTGGTTATAGTGAGGCATAACCGACAACATTACCATCGTGCATTAGTACGACACTTAAACCATTTCTCAAAGCATCTATATAGAGTGTATAGCCAACCCCAATGGTTGGGGTATTCAATTTCAGGGCTAAAGTGAGTATCTCATTAGTTCTTGGAAAGCCAACTCACATTTGTCATCCCAAATGAACTTGACTCATTTCTATGTTTGCTTTTTCATAAGTTCTACTAACTTGGAGAAGTCTTAGATGAATTGTTTGTAATATCAACCTGACCCAAGAAACTTCCAATCTCAATGACTATCTTAGGTTATTTCTCGTTCATGATTGCGTCCACATTATTTGAATCAACAAATATGACTCTACAGATACTACGTGACCAAGAAATTTCACGATCTTCAACTTGATTTCACATTTTCTAAACTTGTTATACAATTAATGGTTTTTGAGAGTCTTCAAGACATATTTCAACTATCACGTGTTCTTTGACTTTGAATAAACTAGGATGTCGTCCTCAAAAACTACTGCAAATTAATACAAATAGTGTCTAAAATCTTGTTCATCAAATCCACGAAATCTATCGGTGCATTAGTTGGACTAAAAGGCATTACATTGAACTCGAAGACCATATTTGGTCCTGAAGGTTGTCTTCAGAATGTTTGACTCTCGAATACACAATCAGTGATATCCAAACTTTAGATTAATCTTAGAGAAATGTATAAAAAATGTTGTCAATTCTTGGTAATGGATACCGATCCTTTATAGTGATGTTGTTCAATTTTCTATAGTTAACACATAGTCTCATAGATCCATCTTTCATTTTTCACAAATAACACTAGAGCTTGCTAAGGCAATTTACTCGATCGAATGAACCCTTTTCTCTTAGAGTTCATCCAACTATGTTTTCAATCATTATTCAATTGGTGTTAACCTATAGGGTGGGACAAGTATGTGATATATTCCTAGATGAGCTTCAATTTTGAACTCTACTTTTCTTTATGGTGGTAGCCTCAAGAAGTCATCTAGAAGGATATCCATATAATCTCTTACGACCATGGTATCATATATCACTAACTGATCCTTGGATATATCTTATTTCTATCAATTGTGATGTCCAACCTATTACTGCTATAGATGATAGTGTTGTGACTATGGTGGGGGTTGTTTGCTATGGCAACTATAGCAAATGACTAATTTGATTTTTTCCTTATCCATTATTCTGAACCTGTTGTTGCATTTTTGGCGTTTAATCCAAGAAATCTCTTACAATGTGCCCTCTCTAACCATACTAATAACATAATCCCCATCTCAAGGCTTGATGTGGATCTATTCTAACACAGTTTTGCTATGTCTAAGGCCTTTAATACCTCTGAAGTTTATACTTAAGTCCCTATGCTCTCTCTTGCACCTATTGTTGTTATGCTCAACTATCAATATCCCTATTTTGTTTCTTCAAATTCTTATTTCTTAACCTATGTTCAAAATGGAGTTATCTCTTTACCAACAATGTTTTTTCTACCACTTCCTTGATTTTCTTGAGGCCCATAGGTACTATCACGTTCCTTTTTTTCTATTTTTAATCCCTTAACAAAATGGTTTCTCTTCATTTATTCATTTTTGAACAACTTCAGCGCAAGCTTTGATAACTTTATAGACTTGCTCTCATATTCAAATATTGTCACATCCTTTTATATCTTCCTAATAAACTTGACTTGCATCTATCTCATTATCACCTCTAGAAAGAATTTCTCATATAAATTTTTTTTAAAATTTATACATGATTTGGTGTGGATCCCATGCAAAGTTATCTTGGTGTGGGATCCACACCAAGATAACTTTGCGTGGGATCGACACCAAATTAAATGCCTATATATAGTGCTCATTCTTTTAGTTATTCTCATGCTCTCATGCACTCATCATCCGGGAAGTGAGAAAAGAAGAAAAGAGAAAGAAAAAGAAGAAAGAAAAAAAAAGGAGAAAAAGAGAAGAAAAAGGGAAGAAAAGAGGGAAGAAAAAGCTACCATTTTAGATTCGTCACTTTAGGTAAATTATTTTCACCTCTTTTTAATTCAGAATTGTTATGAAAGTTATAAATTATAGTTTTGCTAGTGTAGTTTTCAATAAAAGTATTAGTTGATTGTGTGACCCAAAACTAGAGTGCATTTTTATTATGAGTAAAACTACACACACACACACAGATATATATATATATATATATATATATATATATATATATATCATTGTGTTCAGATCAACGAGTAGAACAAAGATATATAATTTATTTGTACCCATGTAGGCCCTAAGAATTTATAGGGTAATTGAAAGTCGATGCATAAGGGGTATACTTATTAACACTGAAATTTTAGTTGATGGGTATTGAAATGTCCAGAAGAAAATTCTCAACTCAATGACACTAAAATTAGAGATTTTGGAGCTCAATTGTTATATTAAATTTGTATTTATGCAATTTGAGGATTAATGAATAAAATGTGTACAAAGTTATGTAATATTAAATAATAGGAAAATTTTACATAATGTTATATATATACACACACACACACACACACAATGTTGTATAGCATTATGAAATACTTATGAGAAAAAATGCGTAACATAGAAAATAATTAATTTTTTTCTATTTATTGTATTGAACTGCCAAATTTATGAAAATGGTTGGTTATTGTATATTAAAAGGGGGACACATGTCAACGATATAGATTTTTGAAATTTTGGGTCAGTATTAAGGGCTTAATTGCATTAATTGACCCGTTGACCCTGTCAATCATAAAGGTCAGTGAGTGTTAGGCTTGGTTAGAGTTGACTGTATTGATTAAAATTGACTAAATCCATAAATGAACCATATTTGACCGAGTCAATCTTTTAATTGATCAAGAACCATAAAGTTAGATTTGAGCCAAGCTTTATGTAGATATTAAGAAATTATATTGATTATGCAGAATTAAACGTTAGCAAGACACAACTAGTTACGAAAGGAGCAACCAGAGCTGAGCATCCTTGTGAGTAGTATTTCCTAATTTATTACTTAAACTTGTTATTTTATTCATAAATGAAATGTTACTATATATTGCAATGCATTTACAATCTTTAAATAAGCTTTTAAAAAAAATGTGCACCGAATCTCGAGGTCCAATGGTACGGGTTAGGGTATTGGATGTGGTTGAGCTTCAAGACCAAATGTCATTATACCAGAAGGTACATTCTATGTGGGTTCTCAATTGGCCCACTTACTGAGGATCTGAGGCCACCATACATGAGGTATGCGCTGCGAGATCCTTATGATGTTGTATGAGAATACACCTAACTGTCTGATAAGCCTGCTCAAGTAAATTTATTATTGCCTTGGAGGTTGGTGAGAGCCTTAGCATGTGTATTCATCATTAAAATCATTTTCAAAATGAAAGGTGCACGACTATATTGTGGATTTAAACTTCATTAACTGTGGCATTCACTCACATAATATTATTTGTTCATGCATACATAATAATGTTTTATGGAATTCTGGTTTTAAGTTATAAGTTAGACTACATTACTCACTGAGCCGTTGTGAACAAATCAGCTCACTACTCTAACATTTCAAATTCTCCTGCTATAGACAAAGGGAAAAAAGTGGTTATAGCATAGAGCAGCATTCTTAGGTTATTTTGGTAGGTTGTCTATGCAGTTCATTATTTGGAGAGTTAGTTATATGTAAAAGGGGTAACAAAACTGTTATAAATATTTTCACTTAAACACTTCTACTATTGCTACATTTAAGGAAATGTATATAATCAACTTTTGTTTGACTTATACTATAATTATTTATTTGGCTACTTTCACATCTCTTGTGATTACTCTAATGACATTGTATATGGAGTGTGAATGAGGCTTAACAGTTTTTTGGTAAGCTCGGCTTGCGAGTGTGTTTGTCAGGACACTGTGTCGGTCGATTTTTCCTTCACCCTAGGGAAGAACAAGAAAAGAAAAGAAAGAAGCAAGAAAAATGGGGGGCATTCTCAAAGATCAAGATTCGACGAAAGAAGAGAGGTAAGACCAAGTCCAACATTTGATGACCAAGCCCAACGTTTGATTTTCATCTTTTTCTCCTTCTCCTTCATGATGTTTTGGAATGGTAGCCATTGAAGGACTCCTTCACATTCCATCATCATCACATTTCAAAAAAAGAGAGGAAGAAGCATAACTTGTTGAGAAATTCGCCGTTGGAGAGCAAAATAGTGAGAAAATGAGTTATTGAGGTAAAAATCTCTCAACCTTCATGTTATTGATTTATCATTTCTTTCTGTTAATACATGTTCACAGGAGTTAGGGGAAATCAAAAGAAAATATTTTGTAACTAAATTTTTAGATGAAAATTAAATATTTTATTTATCACATCAAATAGACATTTAAAAGGGTTTACAGTATTTATCAACGCATAGATTGTCATAACTATTATTTGATTGTAGAAAAGTACACGTGAATGAAATTTCATGTAAAAAGTACTAGAAGATTCTGCTTTTCTTTTTACATGGTTTAGTGCATACTTGAATAAATTAGAAAAACCAAAATCACGAATATTAGGAGAAAAACAACGATTTTTACACTTAATGAAAAAATTTAATAAAAAAATTGTAGCATGATCTAAAACATAGGTGAATATTGAATGAAAATAGTTGCTAGAATTTCAATTAAAAAACATAAAAAAAAAAGATAAATTAGAATTTTTTTATTAAGCATATACTTGTTAATGAAAAATAGTGAAAAAAATAATATTTCTCAGATTAATTATAGAAAGATTCCAGAAAATAAGAATTCTGGAAATTTAATTAAAACCAAGTGATAAAATAATTTTTTGCGAAATTATTTGAATAAAAACAAAATTTTTAGAATTAAAACAATCGAATTGATAAAATAGAGTGAAAATGATGAAAAGAATATATTTACTAAATTTATTATGGAAAATTTCAGAAAAATTGGAATTCTGGAAATTTGATTAAAAACAGGTGGGAAATAATTTTCTAATTTAAATATGTGTGTATATTGATTTACATGGACATATTGAATTATTAAGTGATAAAAGGAAAAGAACATAGAAATTAATATAGAAATTAATTAAAAAATATTTTTAGAAAAAATTAGTGGCTCGAAATGATATCAAAAACTTGATATTTAAATAAATTAAATAAATAATTTCGTATAGGCCAAGATATAAATTCATTATATGCATATGGTAGAATGCTATATAATAAATAGATAAATAAATTTAGTTGAAAGAAAAATAAAAAAAATAAAATATGTAAAAGGAAAAATTAGAAGTTAAGCTTACTGGAAGATAAATATAAATGTTGAGAACATAAAATACATTCTACTAAAAATATCGAGATACGTAGAATAGAATATGGATCCTATGTATCATTAATGAAAATAAACTTGAAAATCATTAAATATGTCTGATATCATTAAATTAAATCTAAAAATCTAGTTTAACAATAAAATGACCAAAATAATTTATCATGATACAGTTCATGAATAAAAAATAATATTTTCACTAAGTCTACAAATAAATGGGACAACAATGTACAACACACTGAATATGAAAAGGCAAATGCACTAAAAATAACGACATTGTGAAATAAAAATAAAGAGTAAAAATAAATAAATAATAAACGTGAAAAAAACATTTCGTGAAAAAAGATAAAATTACTAAAAAAATATTTGTTGATTTGAATTAGATCAACATTTCAGATAGATCTAGAGTGATGCGGATCTTAAGGTGATAGAACATCTAAACAGGTTGAAATGACTACTGAGTGTTAAATTATTATTTCAATTCAAATAAATTATACATGTGTGTATTTAACGATGCAATAGAATGATTTGGATGAATGAATTACATATGGTATGAAATATTCTTGATTATATTTGTTACTCATGTAAGATGAATAGTTGATCATGATGCTTCTGTTTTTGTGAAGTTGTGAAAATGATTTTGAAAGCTTACGTATTCTATTTATTTGATGTTATGAAATTTACTAAGAAAAAAATAATAATAATTGTAACCACGTACCGAGGCGATAATTAACCATTGGGTATCATCGTGGGTGTCCCCAAGCCATACTCGGCTTCAACCATTTATTTGTTTATTGTGATTGATACTACTATCACAACAGTGATAGTGGTGAGATAAGACTGAGAGTTACAGAGGACATTACTCCCCAGTCAGGGTCTTAAATAGGTAACCAGCCCTTAAGTATTACCTATGGATGATATTCCAGACCATAGGAGGACATCGAGGTGAATCCTTTTGGCCCTTGGGTATTACCTTTGGATGATATCTTGGACCATATGGGGACACCAATGTGAATCCTTTCAGTCTTAACGACAATTCAAAACATTTCAATGTTTGAAACATCTAATACTTGGAAGTGTGTGACATATGTGTTTGTTTAATTATTATAATGGTTTAAATATTTAGTTTGATTCACTGGGCACTTTTAATTTTTCAGGTTAGTAGTAACAAGGAGTGGCTGGAAACTTTTTCATAAATGATGTTAGTTTTAGTAGTATTTTAATTTTGTTGGGAATGGTTGCCTTGTAGTGGCATAGTCAATTTTATTTTTAGAGTTGAATAACAAAGGGCCATGGGGCCTAGACAATATTTTTTTGATTGAAATGTAAGAGATCTATTGCATCAATGACCAGATTTTATTGTTGACCTTTTATGATATTGCTTTTATTTATCACATGGTTATTTTACTTGTCAACCTTGTATTGGTGCGAGATTGTGACACCAGTACTAGAATGAGAAATAGTAATGCTCTGTTTTGCGAGTGACCTAATGAGTCTTGTGTGTGAATCAAACGGGTGATTGATGAACCACTATAATAAATGTTGTGTTAATTTTTTAAATTGCATTTAATGATGAACAAGGGTAATATTGACATTATACCCTTAGAGAAGGTAATCGGGAGACAGGGTGTTACAAAGTTGGTATCAAAGCGTAAGGAGTAGATTATAGGGCAAAATGTTTACTCTGATACCAAAGTTTCTATCAGAGCACAATTAGTAGATAAACTAGGCAAGTGTTTAAAGTGTAGACTATGGGTTGTTAGTTCAATGGAGGAACTATGCAACAATTTTATTGAGTTTATAGGTCTAGGAAAAGAGACTATAGATAAAGACTTAGGTGTTGCCAAGGTGGCATAGTATATCAAATGAAAACTTCTAGTAAAAAGGTTAGAGATTGAAAAGGTGAGAAACAAAACATTGGTTTAGAGATGATCTTGTATCTCTAATTTTTGTGTGGTATGTGATGCATAGGAATTCAAGGCATTGAGAAATTCTAGACTTGGGGACTGATGGACCATGTTTGGTGAATGGTCGTGACTTTGATAGAGCTTGTTTCCTTATGCTTAGCTAGTGTGGGATAATTAAGTATAGTAGGTGTTGGGAGGTCTTAGTTGTCGAGACATTTGTGAAATTGTTTGGGTGTAGTGAAGTTATTGAGTAGAAGCCTATATCACCAAGCAAGGGTGGTATGAGACGCTCACACTCGAAGGCATGGATGGACGCTTGGGAATTTCTCTATGATAGCATGAAATATATGCTTGGTTGAACAATTGTTGCATGTTCGCTATTGTTACTTTATCAATATCATCATGTGAGACCAAAAATCTTATACCCAGAAAACATACGAGGATTTGAAAAACCTTGAACAAAACTTAGAAAAATAAACTGATTGGCCATTGAACAAATCGAGAACCTAAAAGACATAAATCTAGAATCATGATAACACGAATGATATAAGACAATCGTCATAATAATAGTGATAAAATTTATGAATAGACATAGACAGTAGCACTAGTAGTGCACCAGTTTGTGGGACTTGCCTATCACTGGTGGGAGATGATCATGAACGATGGAGAAATAGATATCTCCACAATGACTTGGGAACAATTGATGGCCTTGTTCTATGATAACTTTTTTCTATGGCAATCATGAGGTAGCTTTAGTAAGAGTTCATCCGAATAACTCAGAAGACGATGATAGTGACTGAGTATGAACAAAAGTTCATTGAGTTGTCTAGGTTTGCTCCAGAATTGGTGAGGGATGAGTAGTCTAAGGTGGATAGGCTTGCTGAAGGACTAAGAGTGGATATACAAAAAATTATAGTTTCACTAAGGCTAACCACCCTAAAGGATTATGACTTTCAGCTAAACTACCATCCAGGAAAGGCTAATCTCGTAGCTAAGTCAATTAGTAGAAAATTTCGTAAGAATGACGAGGAAAAAAGTCAAATGTATCAGCAAATCAGTGATTATAACTTGGGTATAACTTCAAATGGGGAACATGTGTATTTATATGCTATGATTTGCTAGCCAAATCTCTTACACAAAATAAGGGATGAACATAAATAGGATAAACGGATAATCGCCCTAACAAAAGCTGTCAAGCAAGGCAAGCATACTGATTTCAAGATCGATGTCGAGGGCACATTGAAACTTTGAGATAGAGCTTTTGTTCTAGAGAGTGGGCACACAAACTCTATCTAGATTCACATCTCAGTTCTGGAGATAGAGTTATGTTGAGAACATAAAATAGTAAAGACCCATATTTTGGGTTCGATATATGTATTCTCAGGTTTTTTTTAAATTTTTAATGAAAATATATGCATTTTTTCTAATTTTTTCATTTTATTGAAGGGAATTAGATTAATTGAGAAATATAATTTTTGGAAAGAGAATACATTAATTATTGAAGAAACGTAATTTTTAGGGAGAAAATATAATTTTGAATAATGAATTTTTGGGTAATTATGTGAATTATGTTAGAAAATATGAACTTTTGGGGTGATTATTGAATTTTTAAAAATTATTTGATTTTAGAGAAAAATATATAAATTTTCACGCACCAGCTTCTTCTTCTCCCCCTCTCTATATTCTCCTCTTTTCCTCCATTTTTCCAGCAACCTGCAATAGCAAAAAACCACCTACGACTACGGTTTTGGCCATCTGGCAAGGCTACTGGCTTGACTTCTAACCTTGGCCACAAGGCACCTTGCGTGGCAACCCATGCGCTACATGGATGGACACATGGCAAGCCATTTGGCCATGCAAAGAGCCTCCCAACATGCAACAAAAACCAGGAATTTTTGTAATTTTTGCAATTGTAGCATCCATTTTCAACACCCCATATTTCCTTCGTCCATATCCATTTTGCCTGATATTACAACCATTGAAAAGCTTTCACTTCCCTCTACAAGGTCGTGCTTTCTCTTGATCCAAACCCCTGACCATTAGAGACAAAAATGATGACCAAGGTGAGTTGTTTAACATAGTTGAAGAGCTGCAGTACAGGAACTGTGTTGATCCGAACTTTGGAGGGGTGGTTCCTATCCAATCTGAGATCAGTTTTTGAGGTAAAAGCACTTTTTTATCCTTGCCATGTATACTTTAAGTTCCATTCATTAGAAAACAAAAACTAGGCTCTTGAATGTGAGTTACAAGGTGTTAAAGTTGACTGTTTGTTAACTGTGACAGCAAAAAATGTTGTTGTAGCCAACTTTGGGGCAACAATTGAAGCTGTTAGGAATGTCTGATTGCACTGAAAATTGGGGTGCTTAATCCCCACACTTGAGGCTACAAGAAAGCATAAACCCCATACCCTAAGCTTCTATATCCATAATTTTTTATAAATGCAAAGTTGTGTCATTATATAAGTATTCTGGTACTTAGAAAATTTTTAGAGTTTTGTTTATGCATGCTAAGTGATTGAGGCTATGTTTGGGTAGAATTTTAGCTACCTTTGTTCACTATTTTGAATGGGTCTTCATAGATGGATGTTCTGTGATCTAAACACTTATAGTAGATGTAAAAAATAGCCTTGAATTAGTGGTTTAATAAAGAAAAATAAACACTTAAAAATCATGGAAAAACATGAACATAGAAAAATCTATTATACAACAGAGACGTTGAGGGATCAATTGAATAATCGAACCTTAGAATTTTGTACTAAAATTTGGTGGAGACCTTACTAGTTATCCCAAAAATAAGTATACCAAATTTTGTCCCAATCTGAGTTGCGTAAGTTGGTCAATTTACATGAACAGTAGCTATCTGTTACATGAGATTCGAGAATGAAAAGTTACTTATATCTCCCTTAAAAACCCTATCAAATGAAGCCCAAAAATCTCAATCTAAAATTCGTGTAAATATTTAGGGGGTTTAGATCAAATCTAAAAAATTTTGAGCAAATCCAATGCACGAATTGATCGAAGAGAAATTGAAAAATTTACTATGCAGATGGAGCATAAAGCTACATATTTAACTAAGTGTGAAAAATTAGGGATTTTGACCAAATTAACCCAATTTTGACCTAATTTGGCCCATTTCAACTGAATTTAATCAAAATTGATCATGTTGACCAATTTTGACTAAGGTTGACCAATTGACCAAATTTGACTGAGTCAAATTTGGGTTGACTGAGACCGGTTACGGAATATGGAACTAGAGTTGAGCCACATTTTTGGAAGGAACTAAGATTGGGTTTAAATAACGTAAATCCAAGTGTATACTGTGGGACTGGGCCGAGTGTCAATGGGACCTCAGTATGCGGGACTCAAGGTGAGTAGTTTAATTTAGGTGTTTACTTTAACTTGTTTTCCTTGTATAAAACATGAGTGAATGACATGGGTTTAATGGTTTCATGTGATTTTAGTTATATCAATTGGTTTTAAGTATATATAGATGTACACTGATAATGAGACTATAGGCTCGAGATCTGAGAACAGGATTAGGGTACACGATGTTATTGAGATTAGACTTGAAGTCTAAGTGAGGGATTAGGGCATATGATCAATGCACCTAGCTTCCGATCCACTCGAGTGACGAAACTTGAAGACCCAGCAAGGTTAGGGTATTCGCAGAATATGCCTAGCTCAAGACCCGCTTGAGTGACCGGTACACCTGACTTACAACTCGCTCGAGCGATGATCATAGGGTTAGATTTAATAATTTGAAACCCTAGTCCAAATATATTTTTTAACTAGCATATATTTAAAATATTCTTCTTTTACTCTATACCATACTTTCAAGCACTATTTGATCTCTACTATTCATGCATACATGCACTATTTTTGGAATGTTGGTTATATGTAATATGCTAGTTTTTGTAATACCCTAAAGATTTGTACAAAATTTGTAAAATAAAATTAAATAAAATGATTCGATTTTGAGAAATTTATGACATTTTTGGATATAAATGATGTACATTCTAAGGTACAAAATCAAGTATGTAGAATGAAATTAATTGAAAATTTTTGGTATGACCTTAAGGTATCCAAAAATGAATAATATAAAGACATAGAAATATATATAGGTATGCGTTAAATATATATATATATATATATATATATATATATATATATATACATACATATGGGTATATAATACATATGTTTATATATAAATACACATGAGTAAATATTATATATGAGTACACATTAATATATATAGGTATGTGTATATATACATATATAAGCTAAAGAAAGAAAAAAAATATTATAGATTTCATAAAATGTGTATACGTTCATTAATCTATTAATACGTGCAAAGCAATCTATTGAGATTAAATGTATACATTCATTAACATGTATATATGATATATATGCTGAAAGAAACCACCAAAAATCAATTAATATCTGGTAACCATATATTAATCTTATATATGTGACATATAAGAATAATATGATATATATTAATTCTATAAATCATTGGTTAATCTTATATATATATATATATTAAAAAATGGTCTGCACTTCACACCGCGTGAATTGCAAATTTGTGAAATTGCACTACGTGTGAAGTGTGATAAAAAAAATTATAAAATGCCAAAAAAAATTGTGGGAAAATGCAAAAGAAAACCCTTAAACAAAGCTCTAAAACCCTTGTTTCTCAAACCCTCTGAGTGGAGGCACCATTTTAGAGCAAAATAGAAAATTTTCTATCCGAAAATGCCCAAAAATTATAAATCTAATCCTTGGAGACTCTATATAAACCCCTTCCTCCTCTCGTTATTTCTCATCTCAAGTAAGAGCTGATAAGACTCTTCATGCTCTCTCTGCCTCTCTCTTAGCACCTAGTATTTTCTTTTTTCTTTTTTGAGCTGTTTTAAACAGTCAGCGGAATAGTAGCAACAAAGTATTGCACCGATCTAGTGCAAGCAGGGAAAATGATCTGGGAAAAGTTTAGAAGTTCAGAAGTAGCTGCTCTTGAGGTAGAAGTGATTCCTAACTTTACCTCATTATTTAATTTAAATAGATCCTACATGTGTGCTTGCATTTTTAAGATGATTGTTTGACTATCTATATACATGTTTGCCTTGATATGACATGCCATAATTATTATTTAGATTTCATAAATAATACATGATCTACCTAAGCTATGCTATGAATGTTGTTCAATGATCCATACGATGCTCATATGTGATGTTTTAATCGATTATTGTATTATTTGTCATTAAAAGGAGACAAATAAGGACTATAACCATCTACCGACACAATAATGGATGTTCACTGTGGGTGAACAACTTGAGTAGGGGTCTCATTGAAGGGGTTGGCGATCGAGTGAAGGCTCCACCCTGAGATAGGGTTTTGAATGAGGGTAATTAACCCAAGCCTAATGGGGAATACCGAGGAGAAAGTCCTTTCGGTATTAATGTCAATGAAAATAAATAATATGTTTGAATTACTAAATGTACAAAAGTTTTTGACATCTTTGGTTTGTTTGAATTTTAAATAATGATTTAAATGTTAGAATTATCTACTAAGCGCATAAGCTCACCCTGCCTTTCAACATTTCAGGAAATGAAATTGCAAGGATACTTGAGAGATATTTTAATTAATTCCATTGTAGGGCATGTTGGCCCAAATCAATTTATTTCATTGTAATAAAGGTTGAATTGTTACCTTTGAGTTTTTGAATAAATAAATGACAAGGGATTTATTTTATGGTATGGTGTTATGAAAATTTATGAATTATATTGTGCATAAGTCAATGTACACATGAAGTCTCAGGAAATTGAGACAGAAAAGAAAGGAAAAAGGTTAACATAGCACGGGTCAACCTCCTAAGTGGCCCAAAAATATTGTCGGATGACGTTGGCCCAGGTATGGGAGGCAGGGTGTTACAAGGGCGGTATCAGTGCTCAATCAATAGATATACTGCATGGAAAATTAAACTGGTCAGGTAAGACCATTATGTGAATTAATTTAAAAAGCTCTACCTCTTATTTTGAAAATTGAAATCGTTTCAAAAGAATTGTTTTTCAAAAATATGTTTTCAATTGTTTTGTTTGGATACAAAGATTATGGGTTAAGCTGATAGTAGGTAATCCATGTCTTGAGTAAAGTTAAACATTGAAAGGGGGACGGATATCCTGTTCTAGAAAGTGCAATTGCTAAGTAGATTCTGGTCTCGCCGCCCGATCTAGAAGTTGTCCCATCAACTCATACGAGTAGTCTAAGTTGAAGAACACACTTATTTTCTAAGAAGGAAAAAACTAGGAGGTGGTAATTAAGGGCAAGGAACTTACTGCAGTTTAAAGTAGATGCCAAAGGTGGTATGGGGAATAGATAAATGTTGTTGGTTTGACAGAGTCTAAGTCTAGGGAAGAGACCTTATGTAGAGACTTATGTGTTGCCAAGGGTTGTATAGTGGGATCATGAATAAACTTTTAAGACATAAGTTAATGACTGGAAACGTGTGAAAAATGAATGCTTGTTTGGTCAGGACACGAATCAAGAAGATCCTATATCTTTGGTTTTTATGTGGTATGAGACGCATAAGACCTCAAGGGTATAGAAGAATCCTAGACTTGGAGAATCGCAGACCATGCTTGGTGAATGACCAGTAACTCTAGAAGAACTTGTTCCCTATGTTTGGGTAGAATGGGACGGTCAAGTGTAGTGGGGCTTGGGAAGCCTTAGTTCTCGAGACATTTGCAAAATTGATTAGGCGTAATAAAATCTCTTAGTGGAAGCTATGTCAAAGGCCAAGGGTAGAATGGGACACACAAACTTGGAGGCATAGACGGAAGCCTAGAATTTTACTATGCTAGCGTGATTGAATGGTTGAATGCATGAGTTATTTATTTCCTAAATATGCATGAGTTATTTATTTCCTGAATATGTATGTATGAGACCAAATCTTGTACTCAAAAACAAAAGAACTTAGAAGAATAAACTATTAGGCCACTAGACAAACTGAGAACCTAAAACTTGAATCTAGAGTCATGATAGTACAAATGAGGTGAAACCTGCAAAAACAAATATTAAGTTAGCTTTGACTTGTAGTTAATAGAGAGAACTTGAGGAAATGCAATAGAAGAAGTCAACATTGATGCATTTGATCAAAGAGACCAAGGGGCACTTGTGGCAGAAGCGACTCCTGTTGCAAAAATTCTATTGCCAAAGGTAGTGATAGAAATCAATCGACAGGTGGTCGAGAAGGTGATAAGGGCTCTATCTCTAGTAGAGCCACAACTCAAGGTTCAAGATCATCAGATTCCATTACCGAATGAACTAAAAATGGAAATCAATAAGCTAGTCATTCCTATGAGGCTAACTTGACCAAGGGGATAATAGATAATGTCAAATCAATCAAGAAAGACATCCACTTCAAACGATCCCTAAAGAATCAAAGTAAGGGACCACAAAAGATGGAGAATGAGAATAAGAAACATGATTCACTGGCTAAACCCAACCATAAGGAACAGAAACAGCTAGCCAAGCAACAAGAGTTATGCTACCGCTGTAGCCAACAAGGACATAAAGCAAAAGTTTTTCCTACCAAGAATTAAACCCATCAAACTCAGATTCAACCCAATTAGACTAAAGAGGAGAGGATGGAACTGTAATACCCCAGAATTTTGTCAAATAATTTAAAATGAATAAAATAAGTTAAATAAATAAATTTCAAAGATTTTGGATGCAAATTTTGGGTTGGCACATGAAAAATAAAAT
>JAJIYU010011283.1:0-15422 GCA_030144865.1 Tinospora cordifolia
CTAAATGCATATTATACTAAATATGAGTAAATACACTACATTTTCTATTATATTAATGCACATTATACATAAAATACGTATAATATAATTAATCTGCTATGCAACTAACACATGGCTCAAAAATTTTTATAGAAGTATTTCACTCTGGCAAAATTTCATCAACTTAGGGGTGAAATCAATTCATTCAAGCAGTCCAATTTTGAGTCTCTTTATGAAGCCTAGGAGAGACTCAAAGACTTATTAAGAAGATGTTTTCAACATGGCTATCTTCTTTGGCTAGATATTCGAATGTTCTATAGTGGTTTGACACCACCTACTAGAGCCTTGGTTGTTTCAGTAGATGGTAGTTCCTTGATGGGAAAGTCTAATATGGAGGCCATTCATCTCATTGAAGATATGGCAGCTAATACCTATGGCTATGGCATAGAGAGAGGCTCAATAAAAACGTGTGGAATACATGAAGTTGATGAGATTATAGCTCTTCAGGCCTAGATAGCTTCTATAACCACCAAATGAATGCATTGACTGAGAAATTTGGTAATGGTTAGTTTCAACCACAACATAATCAGTCTATTTTGGTCATAGCTGAAGCTCACAAGGCATCTGTTACTCGTGAAACATCTATAGAGTAGGTAAATGCAGTGAACTAGTTCAATAATTATCAAGGGTAGCGACAAGAGTATAGTATCGTCAATATTATCATCTAGAGATCTGTCAGCATAAATGTAATACCCTAAAAACTTTGTATTCAATTAAATGAAATTCAAGATCAATTTAGTGAAATTGGGTGCAAAATGAAACCGGCCTTATTTTAGGGCTAAATTTGGCAGGTTTTCAAAAGTCTCATTTGGTGACCTTTAGGGACCCAAAACAATTTGAAATGAAGTATGGTGACATGAACCAACTAATGGGACAACATATCCAAAAATTAGAACAATTGGTTGAGGTTAAGGTTTTCATTTGCCAAACGCCTTTCAAGGGGTCCAAATTAGAAAGAATTGTCATTTAGAATACTTCAGGAGATCTAAATGACCCAAAAAAAAAATAGAATAACATGAACTAACAAAATGAATGACATATCCAAAAATTAGAACAATTGATTGAGGTTAAGGTTTTCATTTGCCAAACACCCTTTAGGGGGTCCAAATTAGAAAGAATTGTCATTTAGGATACTTTAGGGAATCAAAATGACTTGAAACAAAACGGAATGATATGAACTAACAAAATAAATGATATATCAAAAAATTAGAACAATTGGCCAAGATTTAGATTTTCATTGCCTAATAACCTCAGTGGGTCTTAAATAAGGAAAGTTTTTGAAGGAATCACCTAGGGCCAAACCATACCTTAAAATGTGCATTAGGTTCATGTGATTCCAAAACTATAGGATATAAATCATAATTCTATGTAAATAAGGAGATATTAATTTTTATTTTATTTTTGTGAACCCATGAAGTCATGGCCATCCCCACTTGATTGTGTACACCCACACCCACTTAAGCCAAAATAGACCCAACCATGTACATGTGTGTGTACACACATGTGAACAACCCTATTTAGATAGTTTCTTGGAACCAAGATGAACATCTTTGACTATTATATGGTGTCCTCTCAAATTTGATATTGTACACCCGTGCTTGATGTCCAAGAAATAAGAAAATGGGAAAATATTTCTTGTGTGTTTGTGTGATGAGCAAGCAAGGAAACTAAAAAGGAAAGTTGCCATGAGCACATATAGGATGTCCCATTTGAATTAGAATATGATTTAGACCTTTTTTTGTGTTCACATATAGTTAGGAAACAAGATTGTACTCATATCTTTTGAATTAGAAAGCCATAGTGGTCCCACTTGCCAACCATTAGCACATTTGCCCTCTTTATGCAAACCATCCCCTTATAAGTTTGGAAACATGCCCAAATGTGGTGAGCTTCCCTAACTGCCCTAGATGCCTCCCTTGTGCTGATGAACACCTATAAATACCCCCTCTTGCTCACATTCATCTCATCCCAAAGCAAATAATTGACACTTCCCTCTTTGCTTGTTCTTGCCTTCTTCTTGGCACCCCTTTTCACTCTCTTTTCTTTCTTGTGTGAGAAGTTCTTATTTCAGTATTTTAGAGAGTTGTTGAAGTAGTTTTGTTGGTGATTATAAAATCTTGAAGTTATGAAAGTGGTAGATAAGGGGAACCTCTGTCGGATTCTACAAAGAAACTCAGATTAAGGTGGAGGGGATTTCTTGAACTTCTACTTTGCTCTTTCAAATTTCTAGCATGTTCATGCTTGTTTCAATGCTAGTTTTTGACATGTTTTATTTTAGTTTCAGCATATTTTTATGTTTTAATCACTCATGAAAGCATGTCATGCTTAGAATCCATGTTTTGGATTTAATTCAATGTTTCAAACATACTATGTAATGTTCACATGTTTTCTTGGTTGTTTAAAATTCTGATATTTATATTTTGAATTTCTTTTATGATTATGTGATTCTTAAATATAAGAAATTGAAGATAAGACTACGTACTGTCATAGTGACCTATATGGGTGCTATGGGTGTTCTTAACACATGCTTAGAGTGTGTGATTGGTTGCGGGATGCAACTCAGGGATACTTGGTATGTGGCATCCAATGGAAAGTGACAAAGAAATGTCTTTCCACCCTAAAGAGGGGTATCTAAATTAAGAACATCAAGGGAGTAAAACCCCTTTCAGTCTTAACGTCAACTACAATCAAAAAGTTGTTTGAATCACATAATGCATGAAAGTGTTTAAATTTGGATGTGCTATTGATTTGAAATAGTAACTTAGTTGCTTAATGAATGATCCACTGGGCTATGTGCTCACCCCTTCCTTTTATTTTTTAGGAAATTGAAATGCATGATCAAGCTTGCTAAGGAATTAGAAAGTCTATTTTTACAAAGTTTCAATGTAAGGGTATATTGCCTAAATTTTGAATAAAGACTTTCGCTGAATTTTTGTTTTAAATTTTAGAGTTATGTTCTCTTTCTTTTGATTATATGAATTCAATAATGTATTTCTTAATTTTATTTTGAATAAACAAAGAGTTTGAAGTTTTCCTTTATTTACTTGTTTTATCTTGTTGAAAATTAAATTCAATGGAAGTGAATTTGTGAGTATTTCAATAAGTGTTAGAATAAAGGAATTGAGATGCAAGATGTGTACTTATAAATGTAACATAGGACCCAACCTGCCTTGTGGTTGAGCTTAAACTTGTCACTAGGGGGTTGGGGTGTTACAATAAAAACCTCTCTTATGCAAATAACAGAAATGTCTAGTAGAGCCTGTTTGAAAAGAAACCATCTATGGAGGACAAATTGGACGAGATCATGAATATGTAGGCCTGGTTCATTAAAGAGTTAACTAGAAGAATAGATTAGAATGACAATAGAATTTCAGGGTTGGAAGTTCCAAGTAGAAAACATAAATGCTACAGTCAAGAACCTTGAGATTCAGATGTGACAATTTACCCAAGCATGCTCCAATTAGCAGCGAAGCTCCTTTCCTAGTGACACTCATGTCAATCCAAAAGAAACTTGCAAAGCCATATTTACAAGAAGCTGGAGAGAAGTTGAGAGCCCACCTATTTCATCTAGCCTTACTATGCTAGTTGATGAACTTACCCATTCTAATGGGCTTATTCTTGCAAAGCCAACTAATCTAGTGTTTATTGATGAGCCCAAACCAAAGGCAGAGGTTCGACGTCTCGACATCACTATTCAAGGCAACAAATACCTTGAGCTTCCTTTATTACCCTTTTTACGGAGGTTTTATAAGAAGCAGATAGATCATGAGACTATGCGGTTGACAGAGGAGTGCAGTGCTATAATACAAAGAAAGCTACCTTAGAAGCTGAAAAATCCGGGGAGCTTCACCATTTCGTGCAATATAGGCCTTAAAATACTTGAGAAAGTTCATTGTGATTCGCGAGCCAGTATAAATCTCATACCACTTTTAGTATATCAGAGGTTAGGCCCATCAGAAATCAAGCCAACCAGTATTACTCTTCAGCTTGCTGACTGTTTTATTACTTATCCACGAGGAATTTTGGAAGATATGCTTGTTAAATTGGATAAGTTTATCTTCCCAGCTGACTTTGTTTTCTTGATATAGAAGAAGACGGGGAGATACCATTAATTCTTTGGCAGCATGGGAGAGCTCACACTGAGAATGAATGAAAATCGAGTTGTCTTCAACATCTGTCGCTCATTGAAGCCCCCTACTTAAGTGCGAGAATGCAAGCAAGTACCAGTTGGCTCTACGATAGAGGTTGAGAAACCCAGACCCCCTGATATTAAGGTTATAGATGTTGAATTCAATAAAGGGAAGGTCATACAAGCACACCGAAAGTAGAAATATGCTATTATAGAGCCACATGATGCTGATGATACTCAGAGAATTATTATGCAGTAGTCACATCACCATTTTCTGAAATATAAAAAGCCACTAGATACTATGAAGTAAGAGTTACCCAAAGCCAAAGTGTTTGCTAGGATCAACAAATTGGGTTTCGGCTAACGCGTATCTATGTCGAGCTAATGACGTTAACCATAGCGCTTAGTACGAGGCAACTGACTAGTTCTTGTTTTTTATTTATTTTATTTTTGTTATAGTTTAATTTAATTTTCTAGGTGTGCATGCATTTTAGATTAGTAGCAAAAAAAATTGCATGCATTTTTAGTTACATATTCTCTAATACTTGTCTTCCCTGTGCCATGTGCAGGTTTTTTGAGCGCTTTAGCATACTCTCCTCCATGTGAGTGTCAAAGTGAAGTTGTGCTCTTGAGGAAAAGGTACAGTTTTAGTTTGGGGGTACGCATTGAAGAAATTCTTCAATTTCTTCAATTTCAGGTTTATTTTCCTTTATATTACATATTCTGTGTACTCTACTACTTCTAAATTGCATATATTTATGGGCATATCACATACGTAGTTATTATTAAAAATAACATTTAGACATCATGAGCATTTTAGTTTTAGGACATGAGCATATAAAGCATATTAGTGTCACTTAGGCTAGATCCATGCCATATTTTTGAAATTAAAAATTCCTCTAGTGTGATGAGACAAAGAACTAGGGTATTTTCAAACGATCTGTGTGCTGTATTTGTCCAAAATTTGACTTTGACAGAACCTTGTAGTCTTGGGTAGATTGAGAATCCAAAACTAAGGAAAGTGATGAGTGGAAACCAAACCACAAATGAAGATTTTCCACAAACTCTTGAAATAATCAAATCTATCTTGAACACTGCTTAGGAATGACTCTAGGAGGAAAATGATGTTGGCCATCCTTGTTTAGGTCCTGGCCTAAAGGTCGATCCTAGCACTGATAATCTTTACAACCAATTTTGAGCTTTAAAGCCTATTTATTATTATGAGCCTAAACATTATATATAAACATTCTATCCTTTTAATGTATATCTCAATTAAACCTATTTGTGTGCACTCATGGTTATAATACTGCCTATTCTAATGATGTGAAAGAAGGAGGAGATGCTGACATTGAGACACATATTTTTTCAGTTTCAGTTTTTGTTTTGATTTTGTTTAAAAAAAGAGAAAAAAAATATAAAAAAGGGTTATAGTTATTTTAGTATCGTCAACGAAAGTTGAGCTTCCTACTTTTGTCTGATTATATATATATGGTTGTTGATTGAAGTGCATGTGATTAAATTAGTTTGGGGAGCCGTGAAAACAAGGTTGTGAGCATGAATGAGAAAGACAAAGGATTGAATAGAAAGGATCAATCTACACTGAGTAAAATCAAACAAAATAGGTTGTTATTATTGCTATGAATGTACATTTGAGTCAGATTTAAATTCTTATTGCACTTGTACCTTGAACCAAGCCACGTTACAACCTAGAGAAAAAGACCATTGATCTTGACTATAGTTTGAACTGAGTAAAAGATAGATAGAGGAGAGAATTGAGAGGGTTTGTGTACTTAGGTATTAGAAAAGAATTTTTGTGATGAAGAAATGAGGATAGATTGAATCACAACTATAGGAATGGGAGATTGAGTTACAGTGATGAATAGAAAAGAATTTAATTCTATATGGACGAACATTATTTTAATTTTAGGGGTATTTGTTAGTTGCATTGCATACTAACATTATTATTTATATTTTATATACATTTTGCATGGATATAGGTAAGAAATAGGATATATTTATTTATAGTTAGGTGCATAAGCATTCCTAAGATTGCATGTATTTTTGTATTTTAAGAATTTTAATATAGTTTTTATCATTTATATTTCTAATTTAATGCCCTACAAAGGATTATCAATTGTTTGTGCAGGTTTAGAATAACTAGAAATAGGTATAATGATGCATTGTACATGGCCCATTCAAAAGTTTTCAAAGCCTAAAGAAGCCCATCCAACACATAAAAAATGATGTCCGACCCAATTCAAAACAAAACCCACCACGGCCAAGCTCAAAATCACAAGTGCACATGGTAAAATGGCAAAATCGTGAATTTGATGCAAAATGCATGGCTTGATTAAAAGAATAATTGAGTGGACAAAAAGGTAATTGTAGCAAACAATAAGGTGCTCGACTGGACCAATATTTGAAACCACATGTTGTGCGCATTTCATGATGGTAAACCTATAAATTAAAGAAAAAGCAATGGCAATTGTGAAATAGAAGACAAGAGCAAAGGGGCCTGTTTTGGTGAACCTATTTTGTGAACCGACGCTGGACCGCGATCTTGTTATGGTGGACTATAGTCCTGCGTGATGAATTTGGCATAGTGTATTGAAATTTTTGGATGTTTGGCTCGACGGTGTGATCGTGGTTTTGAGATTAGGGTTTCGTCTTCATGTATAACTAGGGTTTTAGAGGTTTTTAATGATACATTGTATATAGTCCATGCATATTAGGGTTTTTCGTATTCATTCATTATTCATAATTCGAGTTGCAATAAGACGATTGTAACGACCAGAACAAGAGGAGAACAATATTCAAAGACAGAAACAGAGAATAAGAACACAACAAGAATATGATTTTTATTTGTCAAAATCTTTGTTTTGTGATATTTGTGCAATATTCAACTAAGTTATTTTAATTTCCAGGATGTAATTTAGATTGTACAGTCCTTTGATTTTTATTTTAATTAATCTATTTCAAGGTATTGTTTTATATTCTATGTTCTTAATGTTTTTTATTGATTAACCACCCATAAACTGATCTTAAATTGTTGAACTACCTCAGGAGAGAGGTTTAACAACTGAATAATCAGAGTATAGACCTATTATAATTGATTAACTGGAGGTTGTACATTATTTCTATATTTATTGCATTAGTTTATTCATTGTACGCCTCAGGAGGGACTATTAGGCAATTTAATTGATAATATCAATGCATCTTAGGGGAGGGTTTTGATTACTAGTGCTATAACCTACAAGAACAAAATTTAGATTAATTGAAATAAAGATTAAAAGTTAATACATGATATTTTACTATCCTAGAATCTTAGTTAATATAATTTTAAAATAAGCAATTGTTTAATTTCTATTTAATTTTAGTTTAAAGTATTAAAACATCGATTTTATGCATTAATAAAGTTGATACTAGGATTATTAACCACATATCATTCTCAGAGGACGATAATTCAATATTTATCATGTATTACTATTGCAATCCTGTACACTTATAGTTATATCAACAGTCACAATCAACCCCCATTGGTGACAATCTATATGTGCTTGTTATTGGGGTTAATCAGTCCATCCCCAATATCACATCATATCCGTTAAATGGAAGCAAATAAAGATTAGCTGAAATTGGCTTCTCTCCAAATCTGTGGTCACATTTACATAATTTCATGGAGTTTGCCGTGGTCCCTATAAGTGTGGCTAAATCCAATGTCACAAGTAATGGGTTTTTTTACAAGTTGTAACCTATCCACTAAGTGTTCAGCAATGAAAGACTTAGTAGTACCCGTGTCAAACAAGATTTTCACAGCAACATTAAACAAAAGGAATGTACTTTCCACTGCAGGTGCTGGGTTAGCCAGTGCATTTACTGCATAGAGTCTGGCTTGGTTTTATCCTTGGCCCTAATTCTAATTCTGATTCTATCCTTGATTATGTTGTTGTTGGGGCTATTGTTGTTGGTTCTGTGGAAGATAACCAACCTGCCCTCGTGCTTATTGTTGCTACTGTAGAGAGGCTAGGGCTGGTGCTCTTGTGGGACAGTTTCTAGCCCTGTCCCACTTCTAATTGTAGTAAAAATATAAACTTGTCTCTTTGCCTGTTCTATTTGTTCCTCTCTAGCATGATTTGGGTCATGCTTGCTAATTTTGTTGATAAGGAGGTCTAGCTCCATGCGGCCTATTTTTGTTTTGCATCTGATTCTGATATTGTGGTGCTCTATACCTATTATCCCTATTTAACCTCTTCTATGAGGCTCTTGCCGTCTGTTTAGGCTGTGGTCGCTTGTTCCTATTCCTTAGGACCTCCTCAAAGTTATGGTATTGTCTATCAACTATGCTCTGACCACAATTTCTTTTAAGAGTGGTCAATCTCAAATGAAAAATGATTTTTCGTATATCTATTCTCATTCTTTCAGCAAACCTGTCCTCCTTGGACTGCTCATCCCTCACTAGTTCTAGGGCAAACCTAGACAACTCAGTGAACTTCTACTCATACTTGGCGACTCTCATTGTCTTTAGTGTTAGTCAGATGAATTATGACTGTATTTGCTTCATTTTTGCCATAGAAAAAAAAATTATCATCAAATAATGTCTTAAATTGTTCCCAAGTCATTGTGGAAGTATCTATATCTAGGTTATTCATTATCATTTCCCACTAGTGGTAAGTGGGTCATACAAATTGGTGTATTGCTAGTGCCACTCTCTTAGGACTAGTTATCCCAAAGCATTGAGATGCTTATTCATCTCTAAGAACCACTGATCGGCTGCCAAGTGATCCGATTTACCATCAAAAGTGCTAGGTCATAGTTTTTGAAACTTAATTAATAAATCTCTCTGCTCTCTGTCATCAACAGTAGGTTTGTCAGGTACTACTGAACCATTAGGCAATGAGGCCTAATGAGCCTGAGGTTGGGGTTGTGCCGGTGGCAGGTTTTGTACGTGTGGTAGAGCTCTCATGACCTAGTTTACTACCTATCGTGTGATCTCAGCTAACACTTCTAGAATAAAATCGCTCCAACTAGAGCTGTTGCTACCACCAGTACCCCTTTGGTCCCTCTATCCAGACTCATCAGTGTTTTTGTCCCTCATTGCATTGCCTCTAGTTCTTGCCATTATTTACAAGTTAAAAGTCATTTCAATATCTAATAGCTTAATATAGTATCAAAATGGAGATTATTTAGTACACAAGGAGAGTTACAATCTCACCTTAGTTTAATCTCGGGTGTACACAAACCCATCTTTCTCAAAATTAGGATACAAAATGCTTTTGTAAACTTGCAATAATAGCTAATTTCCACAATGTTTATTCATAACTCGTATTACTATATTTATAACATTTTCCTCATGTCATTGTACTATCATGACTCTATATTTACATCTATAGGTTCTCGATTTGTTGAATAGCCTACTAGTTTATGCTTCTAAGTTTTGTTTGAGGATTTCAAATCCTCATATGTTTTCTGGGTATAGGATTTTTGGTCTCACATGATGATTTTCAAAAGAGTAATAATGAAGAACATTCGACAATCATTCAATCAAGCATACATTTCATGCTAGCATAGAGAAATTATGAAGCTTCTAAGTTCAAGCATCCCATACCACTCTTGCCCAATGACATAGGCTTCTACTCAAGAGCTTCACTACACCCAAACAATTTTACAAATATCTTGATGACTAAGGCCTCCCAAGCCCACTATACTTAACCGTCTCATACTAGCTAAGTATAAGGAAACAAGATCTTCCAAAGTCACTGACCATTCACCAAACATGACCCATCAATCCCCAAGTCTAGGACTTCCATACCTCGAATTCTTACGTGTCCCATACCATGTAGAAACTAAAGATACAAGACCATCTCAACCCCCAGTCCTGACCAATTAAGTGTTTTGTTTTTGCACATTTTCAGTCTCTAACCTATGTCTAAACGTTTTATTTGATCCATTGTGCCACCCTGGTACCACCCAAGTCTTTATTTATTGTCTCTTTGCCCAAACTTATGGACTCAATAACATTGCTGCAAAGTTCCTCCATTGAACTAACAACCCATAGTCTATATTTTAGACACTTGCCTAGTTTATCTACTAACGATGCTCTGATACCAACTTTATAACATCTCACTTCCCGGTGACCATCTCTGAGGCTAAAATGTTGATATTACCCTCGTTCATCATTAAATGCAATTTGCTCAACTAGTTTCATCATTAAATAATAGTGAGACACTAACTAACAGTTCATTATACACAAGCAGTTCATCAAGGTCACGTGAGAGATGAAGCATTATTAAACCATTCCTTATCTTTATACAATTCACAACATTCTAACACTCATAGTGATATAAAATCTCCAATGCTTAAAAAAAACATCTTGAAGCCTTTAAATAACTTAAATCAATTAAACTTTCAAATAAAAGACTCAAATTTACCTTTCCCAAAATAACATAAATTAAAAGGTATTCCAAGAGGCTCAATGACCCAATTGAATCCATAAAGATGGTTTTTGACTAAAGAAGAAAAGACTAGACCAACATGCCCAAATGAAACAACCACTAAGTTAGTGAGAATCACTATTGTCAGGAAACTCCAACAAGCCAATGCCGACCTTTGATCAATACGTAATTGAAATGTTAAAGAAGAGTCAGCTCAAAGAGCTTAGTGGATCAAACCAAATATTTAAACCATTATAACAATTTAAACAAACACACATGTCACACACATCCAAGCATTAGGCATTTTAAACATCAAATTATTTCGAATTGTCATTAAGACCGAAAGGATTCACCTCGGTGTTCCCTTATGGTCCGGGATATCATCCAAAGGTAACACCCAAAGGTCGATTACCTACTCAAGACCCTAATTGTGAAGTCCTCTGTGTATCTTTCAACTCTGCCTTAGGCGTATAATAATTTATATCTTAGCCTATATGTAATTATTTTCTTAATTTATTTAAATCTCAGGTTTTTAATATCATTTCAAGTTATTAATTTTTCTGCAAATGTTTTCAATTAATTTCTATATCATTTTCTATGTTTTCTCCCTTTCATCACTTAATAATTCAAAATGTACATGTATACCACTATATATATATATATATATATATATATATATATATATTATAAACTTCTGAAATTTATTATTTGTACTTATTTTTATTTAAATTTTCAGAATCTAATTTTCTGGAATTTTTCCCATTAATATATATATATATATATTCCCACTATTTCTGTTTATTTGACCAATTAGACCATTTTTAATCTTAAAATTTTATTTTTATTCAAATAATTTTGTGAAAAATTACTTTCCAACTGTTTTTAATCAAATTACTAGAATTCCAATTTTTAAAAATTTTTTAATTGATAATCTCATAAATATGTTTTTTCTTCCACTATTTTCACTCTATTTTATCAATTAGCCCATTTTAAATCTAAAAAAATTATTTTTATTCAAATAATTTGTAAAAATTATTTTACCACTTGTTTTCAAATAAATTTTTCAGAATTTTAGTTTGCTGGAAATTTTTGACATTTAATCTACTAGATACTATTTTTTTTTGTAACTCCATATTCGATTAATAAATATATGCTTCATAAAATGTTAATTTATCATTTTCTTTTTCTTTATATTTATTATTATTATTATTATTATTTTTATAAAAATTCCAAAAACTGTTTCTCTTCAATATTTACCTTTTTTTTATCATGCTACTATTTTTTTTTTCAAGTTTAAGAAAATCTTGTTTCCATGATTATAATTTCTCTAGTCTATTCAAGCATATATTAGATCACACAAATACGGAAAATCAGAATTCTTTAAAGATTTTTTGATGATGAAACTTCATGTTAATATATCTTTCTACCATCAAAATTCATTAAAACAAATTCTTACAAAATAATAGGTCTAAACTCTGAACATGACATTCAAATAATCATAAAAATGAAAACAGGGTTTGTTTCTTTTAGTTTTAAAGCACTAAGATTTTCATTCGAAAGATTTTTTTTTTCTGATTTCCTTAACCTATGCTTAATGACATGAACACTTGACCACTTAAATAGAATAGAATATGCTTGAAAGGGCTATAAGCTAATGATTCAATCTCCCATTACTTGTCTTTTCGGCAACGGATCTCCTCAACACACTATCTCTCCACTTCCTTTCCTTGGACATGGTGGTGGGGAATCTTGAATTGTTGTCCCAATCAAGATGTTATGAATAAGAGAAGAGGAAGAATAAAATAGAAGAAAAGTGAGATTCAGATCTTACCTTCCTTCTCTTGTTCTTTTTCTTGATCAAATCAAATCTTTTCTTGCTTGTTCTTTGTCTTGTGGTTCAAGGAGTGTGGAAGGAGCACATCTATGGGAGAGGAGAGGAAACCCTAGAGATGTCCAAAAGAGAATGGGAGGATTTTAGGGCGTCTCAAAAAGAGGATCTTTGTGGTTTGGGAAAGCAGAGAATGGTGATTTTAGAAAGTATGGTTTTGGTAAGATCCTTTAGTCATTCTCATTTCTTTTTTAGTTTTGAATTTAAATTTCAAATTTACTAAGTGGAGCGCCATCTTTTAATGTGTACAATGTCCCCATTGTTGGTTATTAACTAGCTCTCTGGTCCACACAGTATACATATGTTAGTTTTTTGTTATCTGGCCCACTACTTAAGCAATGAGCTCTCATTTTAATTTTTGACTTAAACCTCATTAGTTTAATGATTTTTCCTCACCATTTAGGAGCCCATTTAAGTGGTTATTTATAAGAAAATTATTCCAAAATTTTTTGGTATTTATTTTTTCAACATTTTATGAATAATTTGTGCTATGCCTAAATGTCTGTATGGACATATTTTTTTTTTAATTTAATCCTTGTCATATTTATTTTGTTCTATTTTATGCAAATTATTCTTATATTATCTTTTTTAAATTGCACAAGCGTCTTTTCTTAGGTGAAAGGTTCGTTTTGCCCTCTGATGAAAAATTATCATTTTACCTTTGGGTACCAATTACCATTTTACCCTTTGGGTATTTAATGTGCCTAATACTTCAATGGACTCGTTTATGATCTCATATATTCTTATTCTTAAAATTTCAAGAAATTTTCAAGGTATTACATTAACTTATCTTGCCTCTGTTCATCTTTGATATGATGTAGAAGATCCGACTGGCAAGTTATATTGTGAAAGAACTCTTGCTTCTTATATGAAGTTACACTAAGGTTATAATCCTCCATTAGTTGGTACATTTGACCATTTTCCTTATCTTGTTTGTTAAATTTCCTACTCAAGGCATCGTCTACTACATTGGCCTTCCTTGGAAGGTAAACTAGCTGAAAATCATAATCCTCATCAATCTGCACTGCTTGAGATTTAACTCCTTCTGAGTGTAGATATACTTCAAACTCTTGTGATCTGATATTAGATAAAATCTTTCCCCATAGAGGTAGTGTCTCCAAATTTTTAGGACAAATACGATAACTGCTAATTGTAGGTCATGTGTTGGATAATTCTGTTCATGAATCATTCATTGTCATGAGGCATACACAACAACTTTACCTTCTTGCATCAATACTACACCCAATTCATTTTGTGAAACATTTGTATACAAAACGTATCTAACACTATGTGTAGGAGTAACTAATATGGGGGCTGAAGTCAATCTTCTCTTCAATTCTTGGAATGATTGTTCTAATTTTCCATCTTAAATGAACTTAACCCCTTTTTTCGTTAACTTTGTCATAGGTTTGGCTAAGTTTGAGAAATCTTGGATGAATCTCCTATAGCATCCAACTAAACCCAAGAAACTTCAAATCTTTGAATTTGTTTTGGGTTGCTTCTCGTCCGTGACAGCCTCCACCTTTTCAAGATCTACTGAGATGGCTTCTACTGAAACTACATGGCCAAGGAATTTGACAATATTCATCCAAAACTAGCACTTACTGAACTTGGCATATAACTGATTTCTTATAAATGTCTCCAATACAATCCTCAAGTGTTCTACATGTTTAGCTTCCAACTTGGAGTAAATCAAGATGTTATCTACAAATACTACTACAAATTGATCCAAGTATTGTTTGAATACTCTATTCATCATATCCATGAATGTCACTAGCGCATTGGTTAAACCAAACGGCATCACTGTGAACTCGAAGTGCCCATAACAAGTTCTAAAGGTTTTCTTGTGTATCTCAAATTCTCAACAAATGATATCCTAACTTAAGATCAATTTTGAAGAAATGAGTGGCTCCCCTCAATTGATCAAATAAGTCATTTGTCCTCATCTGTCCTTGGAAAGGGATACTCATTCTTTATTGTCACCTGATTTAGCTTCTGATAGTCTACACACTATCTCATGGATCCATCTTTCTTTTTCATGAATAATACTGGTGCTTCCCATTGTGATTTACTTGGTCTTATGAATCCCTTTTCTCAAAGCTTGTCTAGTTGAACCTTTAACTCTATCAGCTCTACTAGCATCATTCTATAGGGAGGAATGGCCATGGGGTCAATTCTTGTGTTAGACCCTAATGTTTTCAAACGCACACAACTCGAAAATGAATTTTTAAAAAATTATGAAATAATTATAAAAATGTGTGAAAACATGTTTTAAATGACTATTATATAGTATGGTATGGAAATAAAATAAATCAAGATGTTTGGAAATGGAAAAAATGCTGAAAACACATGGAAAAACTGGGTTCCATGCTGGTGACCGCGGTCACCAAATAATGATCGCGGTCTTCAGTGAAAAATCTCAAAAAAAAGCTAGGTCACCGTGGTGACCGCGGTCCGTAAAGTGCCGACCACGGTCATTACGCGAAATTTAAATAGTTTTGAGCCCTAGATTTGTCATTTCACGCACATAATTTCCCGAGTTGATCTGGAGTTCTAGAGAGGCGATCCAGAGCTGATTCAAGGAGGAGTTAAAGATCTAAGGTAGGAATCTGAACCTCTTAATCGTTTAAGTTTCAATTCTATTGATTCATTCAGATTCTGTATCGAAAATAAGGGTTTTTAGGGTTTTGATTGTATAAAATGATCCGGAACCCTATGAGCTCGGATCTTCCTTCTAAACTGACAAATTATCAATCTAGAACTGAATTCTGAAAGTTTTGACTGTTCATTTGCCGTTTTAGACGAATCCAAAGGAAAATTGCCTATCTGGAGGATTTTTGGAGGGTGCAAATCGCTTGATAGGTAATAAAACCCAATCTATTCCTCTTTTGAAGTTGTAGTTAGTTCTAAATGTGTTTTATTCTTAGTTTGGAAC
>JAJIYU010011284.1:0-15389 GCA_030144865.1 Tinospora cordifolia
TAGGGCTCGCTTTCCCAACCTCGAAAGTGTTGTGAGGCAGCTGCTTCCTTGGCTAAACTTTGCTCCCAGTAGGGTCAAATGTCAGGATGGCCTTAAAGTGTTTTTACAGACGTTTCTGCGACATTAGAGTTCGTTGTTGCAGTGCTGTTACAACTGTGTCAATTAACATTCATTACTATTATATAAATGAATGCTCTATTTTACAGTATACGTGTTGATTATTTATAATTTATGGCAAACCGTCGTGGTGCGTATACAACTCTTGCAAACCAGTTTGCTTATCTATTCCCCCATTCCAGCCGTTCCAGTCAAATAAGAGAGGTCGTCTTTGCAAGCCATAGTAACTTTCCCACTATTTTTCCATCTTGCAAGCATGCATTCTCTCTAAGACAGAAATAAATAATGATTTGTTAGATTACTAGTTTTGTGGTGTTTATGTTGTGTTTAACTATTTGCTTTACATTTGATGAACCATTATATCAGGTTGATAGATTTTAAAACCATGGCTTTTCAAACAACCGAGTACTACCAATTCAAAGGATGAGAGACCCAAAAAGTTCAAGGGTCTAGATTTTAAAAGATGGCAATCGAAAATGATTTTCTAGTTGACTATTATGAATCTGACAAATATAATCAGAGAGGAAGTTCCAAAAACAGATGAAGATCTAGTGTCAAAAGAATTTTTTATGACTATTGAAGCCTGGAAGCAATCTGATTTTTTGTGCAGAAATTACATTCTAAATAGACTGGATAATACTCTATATGATGTTTATTCAGGAGGTAAGATTGCAAAAGATGTTTGAGATTTGCTTGAAAAGAAATACAAAAGTGAAGATGCTAGAGCAAAGAAGTTTGTAGTTGAAAATTTTCTCAAGTATGCAATGATTGATTCTAAATCAATCATTAAACAAGTAGAAGAATTTCAAGTGCAGAAGGATGCATAGTGAATGAACATTTTCAAACTAGAGCCATCATAGAGAAACTACCACTATCTTGGAAGGACTTTAAGGTATATCTCAAGCATAAACGCAGAGAGATGTCCATTGAAGATCTGCTATTAAGGCTTCGGGTTGAAGAAGATCACAAAAAAGGAAACAAAACTGAAGTTCATGTGGTTGAAGCTAAGGCAAATGTGGTTGAGGAGCAATCAATTAAGAAAAAGTTTCAGAAGAAAAAAGTGAAGAAAGAGGAAAAGAAACCAGGAAACCAGTAAGCACCAAAAGGAAAGAACTTCAAAAGAATCAAAGGAAGTTGTTGGGTGTGTCGAAAACCTGGGCACAAAGCACAAGACTGTCGCCATATGAAGCATCAGAATATTCTAGACAGAATAATAATCAAGCAAATTTTGCTGATATAGATGAAAATTTTGTTGCTGTTGTGTCTGATAGTAATATGGTTTTTTATCATAAAGGTTGGTGGATAGATAGTGGTGCTACAAAATACATTTGTAGTGACAAGAATCAATTTACTGAATATAGTCCAATTGATGGCAACGAGATACTCTATATGAGAAATTCCTCTTCTTCAATGGTTTAAGGAAAAAGGCACTGTTATGCTAAAATTTACTTCAAGCAAATCTGTAAAATTAGTTGATGTATTGCATGTACCTGAAATTAGGAAAAATTTGGTTTGTGGCCCTTTACTCAGTAAGAAAGGATTCAAACTTATATTTGAATCTGTTGGTACCCTTTCTCTAAGCCAAGGGCGGCCCGACCGGCACAGTGGCCTGACGAACCTTCTCACCAAGTCGAGTTCACCCGACCACTGTTAAGCCCTTTCTAAATTTCATATAATTAGACGATGTCAGAATAACTGGAACACTTAGAAGTAAAAGCAAACAACAACTAAAGCGGAAGCATTTCATTTACATTAGTTTTGTCCAAAATACACATTTAATCATTTAAGACTAGTACAACAATGGCCAACCTCAAATGAAAAGGAGAAGACCAAAAAGAAACTAAGACAGGAGTCGTCAGGGAATCAGGTAATCACTACGCCTTTCCCTTGTCGGCCATTGAAGAACCTGAAATGGTAATAGAATAGTGAGCCTAAAATCCACGTGGCTCAGTGAGTAGAAAGATCAGCATGTCAACCATGACCAATATTCCAAAACAATGCATGTATGCATGAGCAATAAAATGATGTGACATTCGAAAGTATGACATATTATGAAAACAGTAATAAATAGTGCAACAGTTTAAAAAAAAAACCATCTTAAATTCATGCCAGTTAAAAACATATCCAGGCTAGGTTAGCTCAACAAAACCCAACCTATGGTCATCGCTCGAGCGGGTCGTAGGTAAGGCGTATTGGCCACTTGAGCGGGTCGTAAGCAAAACGTACCCCTCGAGTACCCTAACCCCACGCTCGATCCTCAAGTGCCATCACTCGAGCGGGTCGGAAGCTAGGCGTGTTAATCACACACCCTAACCCCGCGCTCGGACCTCGAGTCTCATCTAATCGTATACCTTGACCCCGCGTTCGGACCTCGAGCCTTTGGCCTCACTACCCGTGTACATCTACATATCTCAAAATCAACCAGATGTATCTAAATCCCGTGAAACCATTCAAACCATGTCATTTTATACAGGTTTTATACAAGGAATAAAAGTCATAGAAACACCTGAATCAAACTACTCACCTCGGGTCATGTGCACCAATGTCCCGTTGACAACCGGCCCAGCCCCGCTATACCCTCTCGAATCTGCATCAATTAAAACTCAATCTCAGTTCTATCCGTACAGTGGCCCAATATCTAATATCACCGTCCCAACTCAGTTTTAATCGACCTAAGCCATTTCGATCAATCGGTCAGACCTAGTCAATTCTGGTCAAAGTGGTCATCCTAGTCTCCTTAGGTTAATCCATGCCCAAATTGCGTCAACTTAGGCCATTCAGGTCAAGATTGGGTAAAAAAGGGTCAAAATTAGTTCAAAATCTCAAACCTCAACACTTAGTCAAATTTGAGTTCTTTGCTCTCTTACACAGTAAGCTTGCTGATTTTTCTGCGAGCAATCCGTCTATCAAATTTGCATCAAATTTTTCAAATCTATTCTAGACTCCTTAAACCTTCCCTAGAATTTTAAATCATGATTTTAGGACTTCATTTGATAGTAGTTTTTTAGCTAAGATTCCAGGGACTATGTGTTCTCAGGTTCTGTATGACAGATAGTGACTGTTTGCCTATTTTGACCTACTTATCCATATCAGATTGCTCTAAAATTTGGTAGGAATAAAGTAGACATACTTAGGAATCACTCCACCAAAATTTCAGCCCAATACACAGAGGTTTGCCTATCTAATTTAATCTCACAATTTTCAGTTGAATCACAGGGACTTTTGGGTTCACACTTCCTGGCAGTAAATTTTTCAAATTTCCTGTGATCAATCCAACTGTTGGATTTGTGTAAAAATTTTTCAATTTGATCTATTCTGTCTGAGCTTTTACTATAACTTTTTTTCGTGATTTTTGAATATCATTTACTAGGTTTTCTAGGATAACAGGGATTATAAGAATCTCGTATACCTTGTGATAGCAGTCACTTAGTGGATTAAGTAACCTACTTTCCAATTTCAGAATGCCCTGAAATTTGGCATGCATACCATTGATATATCCAGGGACTTCTCCACCAAATTTCAGCCCAAATTGTCTTCATTTGGTCAGTCAACAAACCCCCCCACTTTTCTGTTTATGTAACAGATTATTCCATGATCAAGTTCCCTATGGTTTTTGAGGGCCTATCAACTCTAATTTCCAACACTAATCCGAGGCCATTCCTTGTTGTTTTTGCAAGAGTTTAGACCCTGAAATCCTAATTAAATAAGTTTCACTCAAAACAATAAGGAATCCTACTCATATTTGCTCTCAAACATTACTTCAAAACATGGTGTGCATGAGGATGTTTTGAAAATTTTCCTAAGTTCACAACACCTAACCAACAGGGCATATTGGTAAGCATGGTAAATCGTATTCACAAAGGGTTATGGTTTGAAACTTATACCTTCTTTTAGTCCTCAAAGTGAGCTTTAATCATTCCAAAGTTTGGCTTGATCCGATGCTCTTATCCACTTCAATTGGTGGTCCAAAGTTGCCTCCAACACTGCTTTTCTAAAACTGCTGTCATAGTTGGTGAGCAGTCTACTTTGGCCCTATTTTTGACATAGTTCTACTATTTATTTGCTATTTCATATAAAAGGAAAGTTAAAGTAGACGTTTCATCCTTTCCAACAAGTTATAATACGTTCAAAACTGACATCGGATGAATAGTGAACAAGTTCCACGAAGTTCAGATCAACATGTAGTTTCAGTTTTCTGGGTTTCCAAGTGTCGGACAACGTGTTTTCCCGGCTGATTTCGTCTCTACCGGTCGTGCAATGGTGGCCGAGGCTTGCAGGAGCTTGAAGAGGAATCTAAGGGCTTTCCAAAAGTATAAGAACGTCCAAAATGGTGGTGGGATGAAGGAGAACGGAGCTTGTGAAATTTGGTCGTTCAAGCATGAAAATTCAGCAAAGAAAGATGGTTTTGTTACATGATTTGGGCTCTTCATGCTTGGCAATGAGCTCGCCACATGGCCTCCCACGTGGCTTGTTGGGTTGCCTACATGGTGGACATTTGTACTCTACTTGACTTTTGCCCAGCGGAGCTGTCGAAGTGGCAAAATTCGGGGGCCAAAAATTGAAATTGCTGGTTTTTCCGCCAAAGAGAGGAGAAGAAACCAAGGGAGAAGAAGAAAACGAGGGGGGGGGGGAGAGGGGGATGTGGGCGCGGGCTCTTGCGGCCCGAGCCTGCACGGGCTTGGCTCGCTGGGGGCCTGGGCCGCCTAGGCCCACCGCCTGGGTTCCAGGCCCCCCTTTAATAACTTTTTTTGTGTGTTTTCTTTTCCCACATACATATATATATATACAAATATATATTCGAAAATTCGTATTTTTTTCTAAAATCATTAAAAATTGTTATTTCACCATTTTCTCATCAAAACTCCCAATTAGACGTCAATTTCTCATTTATTTCATTATTTTCTCCTAAAATTGAATAATTGACCAAAAAAATTATATTTTCTTCCCAAAAATTCCATTAATTGCACAAAAATTTCATTATTATTCCAAAAATTCTATAATTAATCCTAAAAATTATTTTTCTCAAGAAATTACATTTTCCTTATAATCTCAAGTATTTTCTTCTCAAAATCATATTTTTCCCCCATTATTTTATTTTTCTTCAATTAATAATTCAAAATTAGGGAAAAATTGAGGATAATTCATGTATTTCATTTAAAATTTCAGAAAATACATACTTTGAACCCGAAAATTTCTATATACAAAATCATGGGTCGTCACAGAATCAGATAAGTTTGTACTTACTAAGAGTGGCATGTATATTGGGAAAGGATACTTAGCTGATGGTCTATTCAAACTGAATGTAGTGGTTATCAATAATAATAGAAATAAGAATTCTATTTATGTTGTTGATTCTTACGATTTATGGCATGCTAGATTAGGACATATAAATTCTAGATCTATTTATAGAATGATTAATTTAGAATTGCTACCAAAGTTTAATGTAGATGTAAAGCATAAATGTGAAATATGTACAAAATCTAAATTTGCAAGGCAACAATTTAAATCTGTACAAGATAGATCACATGAGTTGCTTGGTTTAATTCATAGTGATTTATGTGACTTTAAATCAACACCCACTAGAGGTGAAAAACATTATTATATTACTTTCATTGATGATAATAGCAAATATTGTTATGTTTACTTGATTAAAAACAAAGATGAGGCATTGGATATGTTTAAACAATACAAAGCAGAAATAGAAAATCAATTAGGCAAGAAAATAAAAATTATAAGAATAGATAGAGGTGGAGAATATGATTCCTCTTTGTTTTCTGAATTTTGTGCTATACATGAAATTATACATCAAACTACAGCTCCTTATACACCTCAACAAAATTGGTGTGGCAGAGAGGAAAAACAGAACCTTTAAAAATATGCTTAATTCTATGTTAAATAGCTCGGGATTACCGCATAATTTTTGGGGTGAAGCTTTACTTACCGCTAATCATATATTAAATAAAGTTCCTTTTAAGAGAACTAATAAGTCTCCTTATAAAATGGAGAGAAACAGAAAGCCCACTTATAAAACTTTGAAAGTGTGGGGTTGTCTAGCTAAAGTTCAAGTGCCCTTACCAAAAAGAACCAAATTAGGACCAAAGACCATTGATTGTATGTTTATAGGTTTTGCTAAAAATAGTGTAGCATATAGATTTTTGGTGTTTAAATCTGATATTAATGATATTCATGAAAATACTATTATTGAGTCTATTGATGCTGAATTTTTTGAAGGAATATTTCCTTATAATGATCAAAAAACTAGTTCTTCAATAAAACAAACTTATGAAGAACCATCAACTTCAAAGGTTCAAAAACAACACGAAGAACCTAAAAGAGGAAAGATAATAAAAGTTCCAAAGAATTTCGGTCCAGACTTTATAAGTTTCTTAACCGAGAATGAACCACAAACATATGAGAAAGCTATGTCTTCATTGTTAGAAAACTAGGCTCAACTAATATTCAATTATTGATAACAATAAATTCAAAGGAAAAATAAAATAAAGAATAACTGGAACAGAGGCTTGCAGTGGCAAAGTCCTAAGACAGAAATAATTTCCTTCTCATGTGCTTAAAGCCTGTGGAATCTGCCTCCCATGATACAACTGTTCAAACTCGAAATTCTAGCACCAGATTTCGAATTTTGTCAAATTGGAATAGCTAAGAATTTATGAAATTCAAATAGTGCGTAGAAAATATGTTTTTCCTGTAAATAAATTGTTATTTATTATGTTTGAAAGAGGTGCAAATTTCAGACAGTCACCAATTCAGTTAATCACAATTTAGAAAACTGTCGAAAATTGTCTTAAGACAGTTAATTACAGTTTAATACGAAATTTAAAATTTAAAAAATATAAACAGGCTTGAGTGGATTAAAGACCAAGGCCCACAAGGCCCAAGGCCCTTGTCTTTGATCTATTTAAATAAATAATTTTTTAAAATCTATGAATATGGGCCCATCTTGGGCCCATTGTCTCTTTATCTTCCAACCAAAGAAACTACTCCAAAGTTTTCTTTTATTTACATATTATTTTTTCTGTTTTATCAATGTGGGACTAATCAAGATTTTCTTCTTTTCTATTCCAACATTATTTTCCCAACAATAGCCCACATTTGAATAGGAAATAAAGAATATAATAAATAATAAATAAATAAAATTGAATTATTTCATAAATATTTGAATATATTATACATAAGGATAAGTGTCATACAGACTTGAGCTTTCCCTATTGACATCATATCGAATTTACTTGGTAACGCAGTAGATATGCCTGATCTTGAACTGTTTACTTCTGAAAAGTAAATCAGAAGTAAACATGCCTGTCTACTGCGTTATCAAGTAAATTCGATATGATGTCAATAGAAAAAGTTCAAGTCTGTATGACCCTTATCCTGATGTATAATATATTCAAACATTTATGAAATAATTCAATTTTATTTATTTTTTATTTATTATATTCTTTATTTCCTATTCAAATGTGGGGTATTGTTGGGAAAATAATGTTTGAATAGAAAAGAAAGAAAATGTTGATTAGTCTCACATTGATAAAACAGAAAAAATGATGCGTAGATAAAAGGAAACTTTGAAGTAGTTTCTTTGGTTAGAAGATAAAGAGACAATGGGCCCAAGATGAGCCCATATTCATAGATTATTAAAAATCATTTATTTAAATGGATCAAAGACAAGGGCCTTGAGCCTTGTGGGCCTTGGTCTTTGGTCCACTCAAGCCTGTTTACATTTTTAAAATTTTAAATTTAGTATTAAATTGTGATCAACTGTCTTTAGCCAGTTTTCGATAGTTTTATAAATTGTGATTAACTGAATTGGTGAATGTAACACCCCAGGATTTCGTGAGATCGTCACGTCACGAGTTAATATGAAATAAAACATTAATTTGTAGAAAGATGAGATTATAAAATACAAAGAAAATAATAATAATAATAATAATAATAATAATAATAATAATAATAATAACAATACAATAATAATAATAAACCTTATTAAATTTTAATCTCCAATAGGAAGGAGATTAGAAATTTTGAATATGAATAAGACTAAAGTTTTGACAAATAGAAGTCTTATTTTGTTCATAATTAAATTAATTATGATATTAATACGAAATAAATTATTTAAATTTTGAAGATTGAGTAATTAGAAATAAAATTCTACGAAAAAGCTTGTAAGTAAATTATTGAGGTTTTAATTTCAAATTAAGAAAATTTAGAAGACTTAGAAATTATTTTAATTAGAATGTATAAAATTCTAGAATTTAGAAATCATCTAAATTTAGTTGAAACTAATGTCCAGATTCTATAATTAGTTGGAAAAAATTATTTGTAAGAAGATTTACTATGAATTAAAAACTTAAAAATTTTATTGATTCTCGAGTTTCAGATTTTATAATCGAGAGTATCGGGTCTTTCGATAAAAAGCAAGGAGCCCTGAAGATCGATAGAATCAGGTGGGCGTGACTTCCTTGCTCATTTGTATTATATGGATTTAAGATTCAAAGCATTGGTGTGAATAGTTCTAGGTTATTAGAAATTGTTATGACATTGATTGAACTTGTTTGGCGTGGTTGGATGATGCGTAATGATTTATTTAAATTGTGCTTTGTTTATTTATGGTATACCTTAATAGGAAAACATGCATGTAGATCTCATTATTTACTCATGTGAATAGCCTGCATTATCTGCATTATTTTCCATGATATGCGTGATGATTGGCATGAACAAAATTATTTGTAAGAACTAAAATAAGATAATGGTTTATTAAGAATCTACGTACTAGTGCGATTGACGAACCCGAGGCGGATTGAGGTGGCGTCTCCTATATGTCACCGCTTGAGATTGTCGAGCCACAATGCGGATTGTAGGTATTCCCACCCAGAGCTGACTGTGACAGGTCGAAGTTTTTGGGAAATGGTATGACGTCGCGATAAGTACTCTCTCTAAGGCTGTGATGTGAATGTCGATTGATTTTAGATGGTTATTAAAACCTTTTGAGATTTGATTGGATCACAGGGAATACCGAGAAGCATCTCAACCCTCTTCCGGTCTTAGACTCCGATTAAAACAAATGAATGTTTAAAACGCCTAATGTTTGAAAGTGTTTGTAATGTTTTGGATTGGGTCTGTATAATGCATATGATGTGTAGGATCGATCCACTGAGCTTTCGAACTCACTCCCATTTCTATCTTTTAGGTACACATGGACTTAGAGTATTGTAACCTATGTCAGAAGACTTGCACTCTGATTGGACACCTCATGGGGAGGTTGTCCGGGATAGGTGACTTGGAGGTCTTGTTTTATATATGTTACTGGATTGTTTTAATGTATTTACGTTGGTTTAACTTTGATCATTTTATCTTTCAATGGTTTTCCTTGTTTAACAATTTTGTCATGAATGAGTAGTTTTAAAATATTTTTCGCTGCTTTATTGATGACTCATATTAATGAATCTGGTGAATGTCTCGAGTAATTATTCTAAATTCTTTTGTTTTATATGAGAAATTAACCAGAGATTAACTTGAGAACATATTGTTATAAACTTGATTTTGAAGAAAAAAAAAGATTTTGATAGAACGAATTTTTCAAGTAGCATCTCGATTTTCATCGGTCGACGATCCACACGTGAGGTAACATGTGAACGGAGGTCCGGTCGAAAATTAGGGTGTTACAGTGACTGTCTAAAATTTGCACCTCTTTGATTAACGCCTTTTCTAACATAATAAATAACACTTTATTTACAGGAAAAACATCTTTTCTACGCACTATTTGAATTTCATAAATTCTTGGCTATTCCAGTTTGACAAAATTCGAAATCTGGTGCTAGAATTTCAAGTTTGAAAAGTTGTATCTTGAGAGACAAATTCCACAGGCTTCAAGCACACGAGAAGAGAATTATTTTTGTTTTAGGACATTACCTCTGCAAGCCTCTGTTCCGGTTATTCTTTCTTTTATTTTTCCTTTGAATTTATTATTATCAGTAATTGAATATTAGTTGAGCCTAGTTTTCTAACATTCTCTCTCACTTCTATTTTTTATTTTTATTTTTTATAGTGATGTATGAAGATAAGCTTATGGATGATTTAATTTCGTAAATTATCTTTTCTTTTTGACAAAAAATTATAAGTTGTTAGAAGAGTGAATGATGGCATAGAGAAATTTTGTGTGTTCTGCGGCATGGAGTATAAATCGTAATAACTTGACATTTTAGAGATGCATATGCTAATAATTATATCTTAATTAAACATAGTATTCAAAGTGTAAATAAATAGAGATAAAAATTAGATTCATTTAACTATTATCACAATTATCATAACATGTGAAGTAAAAGGCTAAGCACTTGGAAGCAATCAAGACCAACTCAAGCTCTAATTGCTAAATCATCTAATTCAAAGAAAATGAAGCAACACTAGGACAAAAACAATTGCCAAAATTGTTAGATATTGGATAGCTCTATGCTACTTAATCTGAAATTCAAATTAAAAATAATTTCTTCAGTACTAATTTGCTAATTGGTGTTGACCGTTTAATTAGTTTTGTATTTTAAAAATTAATTAAAAATTTAAAACTAAATAAGATTTTTTTTTTCTTGTATAAACCCTTATATAGGGGAATTTGGGTAAGGGACTAGAAGTGAAAATTCAAAATTAATGTGAGAGTACTTTTATATAGTAGAATTTGAGTAGATTTGATTATAAGTTGTAACCTATTTGCATTCTTTCATAGTGGATTATTTCTTGTCTTTCTTGGACATAGGCAATATGTCAAACTATGCTAAATTTGTGTGTTATTGCATTTAAGTTGATTTACATTTTTCCACATTGTTGATTATTTGGTCTGTGTACTTTATTTGATTCGTTTTTCCTTCTACTGCGCACAACAACTTGATATCACAGTGAGGATTGTTTGGTCATTAGTGCATGTTGTGGGTTTGTAGTGATGAGATCTAGTCAATGACTAAATCTAATTATTGATATGGCAGGCAATATTATGAGTGAGTGAATGCAAAACTTGATATAGAGAAATCTAATGGTAAAAATAATTTTGACCTGGTAAGGGCAAATCCAAGACATGTTGATACAGGAAAAAGTTACCCAAGGCTTTATTGGGTCCCTAAGGAAGACAACTAAATATATCAAATGAGGATTGTGAAGAGTTCGACCTGCAAGCATGTGTCACATTTAGATTATGTTTGACAAAAGAGATTATGAATAGTAAGAAACAAGAAAAATTTACAGCATCGTTTTGGTTTAAGTTTGATAACAAATATATAACAAATTCTCTTATAAATAGGTTTTATATGAAGAAAAAGTAATATGTATTTCGCATGAAAGAAGGTACAATTATCAATGAGTATATCAATGAATTCAACAAAATCATTGTACATTTGTTAAATATTGGTCAGAAGATTAAACATGAAAATAAAACTCTACTCCTTATTTATTCACTTCCTGAGTCATATGAATACTTAGCCACTAATTTGCTTTATAGAAAGGATTAAGACTTTGATATTTGATGTTTCATCCTCATTTCAAATGAAGTAACAAAGAAGGCTTTGGTTAATGATCCTCGATCAAAAGGTATAGTTGTAAGGGTTAGATGTAATTAGAAGCAATTTGGTAGATTGCGATTGAGGAAAAAATCTTGAGAAAGAAGGACATTACCAAAGGATAAATGCACATTTTGTCATTAGAAGGAGCATTCGAAGAAGGATTGTCCAAAGATTGAGAAGAAGAACAATAATGCCAATATAAATAAAGCACAAATGGAGTATATATGATACAAGTTTTGATTATTTTCTAACATGTTCATCATTAATATGTTGATCTAATGAATAAATCTTAGATTCGTCCTAATAAAGATTGGTTCTTCAGTTTTGAAGAAAGTGATAATGGTTTAATTTTTATGGGTAATGACAGCACCTATAAAATTAGACGAATAGATAGAATCAAGTTGAAATTATATGATAGAATAATCAAACATTTGATGGAAGTATGACATGTGTTAGATTTGAAGAAAAATATCATCTCTGTAGGTGCAATTGAATAAAAACCTTCAAGGTCATTATTAAAGCAAATGCTTTGAAGATTGCATGATGTGCTTTGGCAATAATGAAAGAAATTTAAAAGAATAACTTGTAATTTTTGCAGCAAAATACAGTCTTAGGTAGCATAGGTAAGGTTGATAAGCATCCTATACGTGAATCCTAACAATAATCAAAATCAATTATGATTTAAAAATGATGAAATCAATGACCTTTGAGTTTTGCTGATATGACAACATACGTGGACCTAGCTGTTACAAATAACATACGTAGTAGGCACAACACTTATAATGATATTATTCACATAGAAGTGCCTCTAGACATGCATAGAGATAAGAATCTATTGATATGATTAAAGTGGTTCTTATTAAAGTATAGATTGATAGACATTAGTTAGCTCTAAACCACCTAATGTAAAATTTAAATTATAAACAATTTCTTTAATACTAGTTTCCTAGTTAATATTGATAAGTTAGTTAGTTTTGTATTTGAAAACTAATTAGATCTTTTTCTTTTGTAAATTCTTAATACTTAATATAGAATTTAAATATATTTTGCTAACATCTTACATCACGTGTTGATGCATTGAAACGTTATAATTTACGTTATTTATAATGTCAAAAACAAATTTGGGTGTTGCTGTTTTTCAAAGTCTTAATGGCATCCTCACTTTCTCAATATTAATTAAAAAGATTAAAATTTTAAATAATAAAGATATTTTAAAATAAACAATCAATAAATTTTGAAGTCATTTTAATATGATTTTGTGGTAATTTTCTTTTTACTCATCTTTTTAAATTATTCATACTATTTTCATGTTTGTATGTAATGTACTATTGTAAATTAGTAACTTTGAATGACAATATTAATTATAGGTGTTTCCAAAGCAGTTTTTTTTTTTTTTTAATTATATTGTCTACACCACTCAGAAAATCCAATGATAGAAAACACTTATTTTCACAATAGTCTCCATTCTTTTGTAAACTGTTGACGAAATAATATTATTAGACAAACATCAATGTCGACGGCTTGAATTGTGGGTCATCCTCAATTTTTTTCATTTATTTTTAACATTGCTACACTATTGATCATCTATCTCGTAATACTGTTACGTGATAATATAGTATAGTGTGATAATGGCAAATGAATAACATGCATGAGTCTACATGCATGGTGTGGACATCCGAGAGCAACCATATTGAAAAAATAAATAAATGGGATCGTGATAAGTGACATCAAAAAAATTTTAGTGTAACACTGATCTCTTTCGAGAGTTCAACGTCACCTTATTTTTCTTAATATTAACAAAAAAATTTCTTTTTTAAAAATACTAAAGATATTTTATAATAAACAATCCATAAATTTTAAAATGATTTCAAAAAAAAAAAATGATTGTAGTCCTATTACCTTTTACTCTTATTTCTAAATAAAAAAAAATTATACTATTTTCAGGTTTGTTTGGAATGAATTGTAATAAATTAGTAGCTTTTAATTATAATATCAAGAAGATGTATGTTCAAACAATTTTTTATTTTTTTTAAATACAATCTGGACCACTTAAAAAAAACCTAATGAAAAAGCATTCATTTTCTCAATTCCATCAGTACTTTTAGTGGTAAATGGATTCGGGTCTTTAGAACATCACAAATGGATTGCGGTCCTTTTTCATAATTTGCCAAGAAATGAGTTAATCTATAATATTACAAACTGGTAAATTGTGAAGCACGGGATTAATTCTTATGAACTTGTCTATGTAGAAGTTTCGTTACTATGCCAACTCTTTGCTGGCAATCTCTTTCAATGGCAAAAACTACTGTTGGAAAATATGTTGAGTAGCTAAATATTAGATGATAATAAAAAAATATATATTTTTCAAAACTTATCAGCCGCTAAATATAATTAATATATAACCTTAAAAAAAGTTAAAACAAATGAACTTATTTGAATAAAGCTTTAAACTTTCTTATAATTAATAATTGGAATTTACTTGATAAATAGAGTTAATAAACATTGCCTTAAAGTTAAAGTCAATCGATTGGCATTTTTGTTAAAATATGACTAAGACATCTCAAGATCAAAATTGAGTATTGAATAATTAATATTTATTTTAAATATGCTTTGATAATATTATATTGAACGAGTGTGAAGTTACTTTACACCACTGATTTTTACATAACTTAAAATACCATAATCTATGCTGTTAATTTTGCTTCTAAGCATTTCTATAAAGTGTCAAACGTGATTCAAGTGGTTATTTTGCTTCTCAGCATTTTTACAAAGTGCACCTACACTTCTAAAAGCAATATATTTTGCTTTTTTTTTTCCTCTTTTCAGCCACTATTTTTAATAAATGTAAGTGGCCCAAAGGCATCTTTTATACCCATGACACTCAATAAAACACTACCTCAGCGTCAAAGTACACTAAACACTCAATACTCTATTTCTTTTTTTTTTGTTTTGTTTAAACTGCACTATCCAGCTCATTGTCTCCAATGCTCTCTTAGGACACCCTAACGACATATATAATAAATAATTGAAGTTAACAAAACATATATAATTTAAATAATTGCATAAAATCAGCTTCCCTCAAAAAATTTATTTTTTAAACCTTCCTCATTCTATAATTTATATTTTAAAATTCTTTAAAGCCTCTTAAATTTTAATATTTTTGATAAATAATCAAAATTAATAAAGTAGATATCATTCTAATTACTATCATGTTAAAAATATTAACCGCATGTCCAAATATTTAATAAGCATAAATACACGAAAAATATATTAATATTGAATTGACATCCAATCCCATTTTGCTATTTGAATTGACATCAAAATTTATAAAGGCAGCGCAGACTGTAGGTGTCAAATATTATATCAAATGATGATTTAACTAAAATTTCAACCAAAACCATAAAGTAAGAACTCGATTGTTTTAGAACAAGTAATTTGGGTAAGCTCACAAAATTGTTGGATATTCTGATGTTATTTTAAATGCTAATAATCAATACATTTAAAGACAATACGTAATCTAATATAAGTAGGATTTCAAATGGAATCTTCAATAATTCCTTCAATTTATAATATTCTACGCGAGTCATTTACCACAACATTTACTTTTGAATCTGTTTCCGGCAAAAGTTACAGGGCTATGCCTTAGATCCGACACAAGCCAATCAAATTAAAATTAAACTCACATTTACAAAATAAAATTCTTAGAACCAAAGT
>JAJIYU010011285.1:0-15401 GCA_030144865.1 Tinospora cordifolia
AATTTACTTTTCAATTTTATATTTGATTGTTTTCACAAGATTAATTCTAATTCTCAATCAATCGAATTTGTAGCTTTAATAAAGTTTAAATCGATAGTAAATTGGGCTTTTCGATAGTTGATTTTTATACGTTCCCTGAGGACGATATCCGGTCTCACCGGTTATTACTATTGCGATCCCGTACACTTGCGGGGTTGCTAACAGTAAATAAAAATGTGTCTCCCGTGTCCTACAAAATTGAAATGGCAAATGGACTCATACCCCTATACCTCAATTACTGAAAGATATACTTGAACTACAAAATAGTCTCCTTCACTTATTAGCGCAAGTGTCTTCAGTGATTACCTGAAAAATAGATTGATGGGGTGAGCTCAAGAGCCTAGAAGATCATGTACAACACATCTCAAACATTATTAAAGTCAATGACATAAAACATATAAACACTTATTAATCATTAGGCATTTCAAAACACTTCAATTGTTTATGTTGAAATTAAGACTAAAAGGAATCTCTATTGTACTCCTCTGTGTTAGAACTCTTGGAAGTAATACCCCGAAGGCCAATTCCTCATCATGATACAACTTTAGATGTGAGGTCTCACTTGATCCTCAATCCCATCTCAACTACTACCATGGTAGCATAGACACTTGCCTAGGGTGGGGAAATACCCACGATGGTACTAAACTACTGCCACATTATTTGTATCATCGCCCCGGTATGTGGTTAGAATCTTAATTATCTCTATTTAGTCACAACTAGCAGGTAGAATTTATCTTATCATCACGGTACATGTATACACTAAACATGTTGATAAATTATCATGTAACAGGTCACATAGATCATGTTATCTAACAAATAACATAGATGGCATATTCTTAGCATAGTATTTAACAACAGAAATAGGTAGCATGCTATCACAATATTACAGGTACACACAAACATGCAAGAAGTAACATGTCATTCCTAGCATGCTTCTAAGCTCATTAAAGTAAACATATAGTCATGCTTTCATTTGAGACTAAAATAATATTAAAGAGAGTGTACAATCATTTCCACCTGTTCCTCGTTTAACTCCTTAAATCATCGCTTTGTTATTTCAATCTTCACGTATCCTCAACCCTTTTAGAAATAATTCCAATTCTTAGTATTTATTATATTTTTAACACTCCAAACTCATAATCTAACAATTTCCAAGTCAAATGGGTGTGTTCTATGCAAAAAGCGTGCGAAATAATTGTTGTATAGTGTCCATTGCCCATCAGTAGGCGGTATAGGGAAAGTACCATGGTGATTGAGATTTTATGCACTAAAGATTCGAAAGATGAAATGGTCATCGCGTTACCGCGGTACTCCTAGTGTTAATGTAGTAGTCACGTGTACAGTGCGCTATCATGTTCTGCACCATGGTAGTTACATGGTATTCTGGAAAATTGAATTTTGTTAGTGAGTTTCCCATTTTCTTCATGCCTGCAACTTCGATACATCGAACTTAGGATTCAAAGGTAAGTATTTTAGTGAGTAAAAGAGTTTTATACCTCTCGTTTATTGTTCCTCCTCTGTTTGTTTTCAAAGGAAGTTCACGAGTGGTTTTGGCACTCCGTTATGTAGCAAAGAGTGAAATAACATGTTATACATCATTACAATTGGCTCCACTCGTGATAGGATGTAATAAAAAATCATATAAATGTCTGAGAGTTGAATTTTACCTTGTAGTATGTTTTGTTGAGGTTTCGGGTTGTATAATGGAACTATAGCGTCTATATCAACACAATTCTTCTTGCTTGGTTTGTGTGACGATCAAGGAAGGAAGGGAATGAGTCAAAACTGCCTTAGAATGCATGGGGGAGAAGAGGGAGTTGTAGAAGACGACTAGGGTTTGTTTTGTGAGAACAGGAGAGCAGTTACGGGATGAATTGTGTGATTAGGGTTCCCTGTGCACATACATATTTATGGATAACTTGGTAACACGACATTAAAAACCTTCCATTTTTTATTTTCAATTGTAGTACAGCGGTATCGTGTCCTAGTACTATGGTATTTGGGACTGTTTCTAATCGCAGTATCACAATCTCTCTTATGGGCACCATGGTAACATGTCTAGGTTCCAAAATTTCGAGTTTTCTAATTACAATACCACAGTATTGTGTTTTGGCACTGCGGTACCACATCTACGTCCCGAATTCCATATTAGTTATCGCAATACCACGAAATTGCCAACTAGTATTATGGTATCAAAGCAAAACTCTATTTTTTTTCATTTCAGGCTGCACTACCGCTTTACCTAAATGGCTACCAAGGTAGTCGTGTAGACTTTCTTTTTAGAGAATTTCTAAACACTTTATAGTTTAGTCCCACTTAGGGATTGAAGTACCTTTGATTATAACAAACCCATTGCTTGCGAATTGATGGACTACCCTAAAGTCAATTGTTAAGGAACACTTGGTTCAAAGAGATTTTGAGTTGCTAAAAAGATAGCAAAGCTTGAGAGTGCATATTATATACTTTCTATTTTATCCTTTATTTTTTTTCTTTTCTTCCCTTTTTTTTGGGGTACGCCCCCCTAAGTTTGTGTATTCATTCCAAATTTTTTGATATTATTTTAGTTAGGAAACAAGTGGGAAACCCTATTTAGAACATTCTATATGTGCCCCATTTTTAATTATGTTCATTTTATTTTTCATATTTATTTTTATTTTCTTGGTTTAATTTTCATTTTTTAATATTTAGTGATTTTCTTTTTCTATTTTCTTCTTTGTCTCATTGATAATGTCTTTAAATTTTACTGAAAGCTAATTCAATTATTTTTTTAGTAGTTTTTAATTGTCAGTACTGTCATTTAAGTAGCATATTATCCACAAAAATGTTCACAAACCTTTTATTGCTTATTTCACATGAAATTACTTGTTATTTTATTTTTAAGCCATTTACTACTATTTTATTTATTTTATAATTATTATTTATTGTTTTTTTAAAAAAATTATCTAAAATTATAAAAATTAACTAGGGTATTACAATCTATCTCCCATAAATGAAATTTTGTTCTTAAAATTTGCAAAACTTATTCTCAATAACCCATTTTGTGGAGGATTTGTGAAGAGCGTTGGATATTTAGCTTGCATCTTACTTTCTAACTCCCCAGTAACTTCTTCTAGTCCATGATGTCTCCAGGAAACTTTGAATAGAGGAATATCCTTATTCTAAGGCAATGTATTTTATGGTCTAGGATCCATACTGGTACCTCTTCATAAGTAGTGTTATCACATTGGATGATATGTGAAGATTTGGGCTCATTCACATTGGAAGGTGTTGTGAATGGAAGATAAGGTGGCTGGTAGTTTCAACTTATAAGCACTTTCTCCAATGTATCTCAGGGATAACTTCCTTTTGTTGTAAATGATTAATAACTTTGGAAGAGCATGTGACCATAAGTTTAGATGGCATGAGATGGTTGGATATATGAAAACTTGAGAAGCCATAGTTTTTGGGACATACACAAAATTGTTTGGATGTAGTGGCATTTCTCCATAAAAATGAAGTCATTGGACTAGGGTAGTGTGGGACACCTAAAAAACAATGGGCTTAACCGAAAGCTTAGAATATGCAAGCATGTTGTGTGTTGATTGATTGTTTGTTGTATGTCGATATAATGCATGAATATATATATATATATATATATATATATATATATATGAAATTGTAAAGCCAATAATGATCGATGAGTCATTTGGTCCTCATGAATAACTTAGAAATTTCAACTTAGGTCACACAAATGTATTCATAACCTAAAATCTTACAAACTTACCGCCATGTAGATGAACCCTCAAGGTGATAAGAACAACAACACATCCATGGTAAACGTTCGACTTTACTGCTACTACAATGAGGATTTTTCCAAACAATATAAATATGGTGAACCCTAATAACATGTATAAATGGAATGGAGATGTGAACATGAAGGATGAATCTAAAGAGATCGTACTCATTCAGCTAAATTACATTTTGAGGTTTTACCAAGGGCTTGAGATCAGAAATAAAACAAAGATTATTGTCAGACGAGTGTGCCATTGTCCAAGATATAATCCTAAAATCTCTAAAGATCAAGATGGAGTTGCTTAAGAAAGAAGAGAAGACAACAAAAAGTGAAAAAGGGGGAAACATATTAGAAATCAAGAAAATTTATCTTAATTACTTATTCGCTATGTTAAGAATATTAGGGTTGAATTACGAGTGGTTAGATGTTGAGAGATAAGGAAATAAAAGCACAATATTAAATTTTATACACTTTCAAAAACATAGTTAGTAAATTTTAAGTGCTTACTAGACCGTTGCCATAGCTATACGCATGATTATTCTTATTAGGGCTTTTATCATAGCTCAAAAACTATGTTTTTGTGAACTCAAATTTGAGGAGAGGCTCATATTAGCTGAATTGTATGTGCTGCCATTCTATGTTATTATGTAGTGGGCATGGATTGGTTGACTTTATCCTAAGCCCAAATTGATTGCTTTAGACATTGAGACTAGTTAGTGTAACCCTCTAGTGAGATAATTAAGATTTATAAAGACATAAAGAGTAACAAGGAATTTAATGATGACTTTCTTGAATGCCATGAAATAGAAGGAAAATCTCAAATTCCTTTTAGAGGAAGAAACCCAACGATTTTAGCATCATTATAGGAGATACCTATAGTCAGCAATTACTCAAACGTAATATCGAAAGGCACTATTTCACCTTATTGGATGGCAAGTACATATAGAACTAATGAAGGTGTAAACCCAGTTAGATGAACTTCAAGACAAAGGTTTCACAGGGCTAAGTGAGTCATTTTGGGGTGTTCTAGTATTGTTTGTCAAAAAGTAAAAGGTAGTTTAATGTCGCTATGAGTAGACCATCAGAGATTGAAACAAGGCACTATAAATAATATGTATCATTTGCTAAGGATTGATGATTTATTGGATCAGTTGAGAGGAGCAAGCTTATTTTTGAAGGTTGACCTAAAATCTAGATACCATTAGCCCCGTATCAAAAATGTAGACATTCCCAACATTGCTTTTAGGATGAGATGTGGTCACTTCGTATTTACTATGATATCATTTCAATTGACTAATGCCCTAGTTGCTTTTATCAAATTGATGAATCATGTCTTCAAACCCTACATGGAAAAGTTTTTGGTTGTGTTCGGGGATAACATACTAGTCTATTCTAAGACAATAAAGGACCACAAGGAGCACTTGGTGATTGTTTTTGAGACATTGAGCAAGCATGAGCTTTATGCAAAATTTAGTAAATGTTAATTTTGGATGAATTCATTAAAACTTTTGGGACATGTAGTTTCTGAAGATGGTATACTAATGGACCAAGAGAAAAGGGAATTAATCATGAACAAGAAACAACCCAAGATAGTGGAAAAAATTTAGAGCTTTATGGGCTTAGTAGGTACTATTACGTAATTTTGCAAACTAGCTGAATTAATGAACATAATAACTAAAATGGGTATGAAGTTTATTTGGTAAGAAAAAATTGAAGAAGCTTTTTAAAAATTGAAGAGGAAACTTACCATAGCTCCCATTTTGATGACAACTTGTGGGATGGGATATGTTCTTTACATTGATGCACTGAGACATGGGTTCGGTGTCATATTGATGAAAGAAGGTAATTTTGTTTCCTGTGCATCTCGAAAATTTAAGAAGCTTAAGCAAATAGACCTTCCTCATGAGCTAGAGTTGACAATAGTTGTGTTTGCATTGAAAATTTGGAGACACTACCTATATGGTGAAGGCAAACTTAAGACAAAGAATATGAATGGAGTTTCTCAAAGAATATGATTTCCAACTTTGTTATCATTCAGGGAAGGAAAACATTATTGTTGAGATAGAAAACTCTATGAGATGGATGTATATAGGGCCTAGATGTATCATGTGATTGATAACTATAATTTGGGAATATAAATTGATCAAGAAAAAGCTATCCTTTGTGCCATAGCTGGTGAGTCAATTTTGGTGACAAAAATAAATAAGGAACAGGAGGACTTAAGGCCATTAGAGATTTTGACAAGAGTTATGTAGGGCAAACATCTTAATTTTATTAATGATTCAAATGGATTTTTACGACTCATATATAAGATATGGATACCCAAGGGGATAGATAAAACAAATAATATTTAATAAGGTACATCAGATGAAGGATACTCTTCATCCCAATAGGACAAAAATATATTAGAACCTAAATCAAAACTATTAGTAGAAGGGTATGAAAGGACATGTGGTCAATTATTTCAAAACAACGTGTGTGCAGCAAATGCTACCAATTTTAGAATGGAAATATGACAATATAGACTTGTTCTTTTGTTAGTGATTTGCCAAGAAACTAGAAGGGAGAAGATGCAATATGGATGATAATAAATAGGTTAACTAAGGTAGCTCACTTCTTACCAATAAAGATCCATTGACCCATTTAACGAATTGGTTATGTTAAAGAAACCGTACAATTACACATTGTTTTGAAGACAGGTGTGTTAAGTAGAGATTCCCATTTTATGTCATAATTATGGTAGAGTTTACAGAAAGAAGTAGGCACTAAGTTAACTATGGGTTCAAATTTCAATCAAGAAATAGGTGGCAGTCAAAACAAGTTATATACGTATTAGAAAAAAGCTCAAATCTTGTGTGCTTGAATTTTGGGGTAATTAGAGTAAATATCTAAATCTTATAAATTTTTTTTACAAAAATACTTACCAAGTCAATATATAGATGGCTTTGTACAGAACATTATTTGGTAGGCCTTATAGATCACAATTGTGTTAGGTGAACTTGGAAGAGAGACTTTTGATGTGGTTAGATATGATGCATGAAATGAATAATAGGATTACACTTTTAATGAAGAGGTTAGAAACAACTCAAAGTATAGAAGACTTATGTGGACAAACATAGAGGGTCATTCGAATTCTAAGAGCGGGATAATGTATTCCTAAGAGTTAGTCCTCAAAAGGTAGTTAGAAGATTTGGCAACAAAGAGAAGATATCCATGGGAAACATTGGTGGCTTTGAAATCTTAAAGTGAGTTCAAGAAAGCATGTATGAGCTAAATCTACCAACCACCTTATCTTCCATTTATAATACCTTCCACATATCCATGTTATGCAAGTATGAGTTCAATTCTTCACATATCATGAAGTGGAATGACAATGCCACTTGTGAAGATTCAACATAATAAATTTTAGATCATAAGGTGCGTAGCCTAAGAATCAAGGATGTTCCTGCAGTGAAGCTCTATGGAGACTTCATGGACTAGAAGCTCCTTGGAAGTTTAAAAGTGAGATACAAGCCAAATACCCAAAGCTTTTCACGAATCCTTAGGAAAATGGCTCATTGAGAATAAGTATGTTTTGCAAATTTAGAGGATGGAATTTTATTTATGGGGAGTAGATTTTAATACTTAAAGTAATTTAACTAATTTTAAGTAATTTTAAAAAATAACAATAATTATAAAATAAATAAATAAATAAATAAAATAGTATTAAAAGACTTAGAAATAAAATCACAATTAATTTCATGTGAAATAGATAATAAAGAGCTTGTACCGTTTTGTTGATAATATACCACTTAAATGTGAATACAAAAATAATTAAAATAGCTTGCCCTAAAATTTTAAACATTATAAATAAGAAAAAAATAGATAATGGAAAGTGAAAATTACAAAATATAAAAAATTAGAAACATAGTCAATAAAATAAAACAAACATGAAAAATAAAATAAATATATCATTAAAAGAAGGCACATACGGGATGTGCTAAATAGAGTTTCCCAATTGGTTTCTAACTAAAATAATGTCACGAAAATTAAAAAGAGAACATACTTTTAGGGGGCACACCAAATAAAAGAATGAAAAGAGAAAAAGAGAGAAAATATAAAGTTTATAACGAAAACTCTCAAGCACTCTGATCTTTTTAGCAACCCTAAATCTTATTAAACCTAGTATTCCATATGATCTAAAGCACATAGAAGATGTCCCTAAAATATTCAAAAGCACTCATTCCCTCTCTAATACACACAATTCTACAATACCATTATCTTCACTTTTCATCGTCATCAAAGGGAGAACTTTTGCACCAGCAAAGGAGGGACTTTTGGAAGCATAGAAGGTATTTTTCTGACCTAAATCTGTGTAAAATACAAATTCTAGAATGTCCTAAAATCCGCTTCAACTTGTTGATAGAGAATGATCGAAAGACAATGCCACTTGGGGAATGCTTATGCACGATTTTGAAACTTTTTTTGCTGTGTTTTAACCCTCTAATAACCCCTTTAAACAAGCGTAGAACAACCTTTAATGGGCATGGAACCAATCACAAACTCTAGGAAATAAAATAATCCACACTACTCTCACATGACACCATGGATGCCTTTGACAACCATTAATGCCTAACCCTATGAACCAGCCATGAAATGTTACCTTCTTTCTGTCCAAAACTTGCTATTTTTTTACTTAAAAGATACTCCAACTACGACCATACAAACCCAAGAAATCAGCAACCAAAAGGCATCCCTCCAAAAGGCAGCCCCAAACTAGGGAACGCCACACTCGAATCCTTCACGTGTGCACTCCCTTCCATGCCATTTACTTAAGGATCAAAGACCACTTTGGTAAACTGATTTCTCCTATAAATTTGAATCCCTTAGATGTTCCAAATACCAAGAAATTGAAGAATGAAAATTTCCAAGGAGAAGGACCAAGTTGAAGTTAGTTGCATGAAGGTGAATCCCATATACCCTAACACTATGGGCACTTGTACACTTGCACACACAACTACTCATGGAAAAGTTTCTAACAACATGAAGAACATCTTCCTTTGACATGGCTAGTTGAGGGAAATCTTGGCTAAAAACATGTGTGCACTTGCATAGGAAGTTCGTAGTTGAAAACACACCAAAAACCTAATGTCGTGGTGTAGTTTAAGCACAATATTGGGCAGAATATATTCACCATAACAGTGTTAGGAAAATCCTCAAAGTAGCTTTAGGAATGTCTTGATGCTATGGAAAATTGACTAGCAAAGAACTACCCAAAACCTTGAAGAGAATTACTAAAAATCATGGTGTATATGACATATTAGCTAATGGTTTGGGGCAATCTTTAGGTATAGTAGTTGCCACATGTTTTTTAACCTCATTCTATACTATAGAAACCCTACAATTAATCCCCTAAAATGCCCTTAAAAATTCCAAGATGAAAGGAAGTAAAGTTGAAAGAGAAAACTAGGTAGGAACACCATAGTGTAATGCCCACTTATGATGTTAGGTACTGACAAAATTAGGCCTTGAGAACATGTTTAATTTGTTGAGAGTTACATTAAGATTCGAAGTGTTTAGAGGTTACTTTAAATCCATGAAAAAAATCCCTGAAAATGGCCAAACGACCCAAAATAGTTTTCTTGGAAATTAGAGAGTTTTTGAAAATAGAAACGATGTAATGTGAACAAAAAGAAAAATTTAAGTCCTAGAAATAATTAGAGAATTACAATGCCAAGTGCGAAAGACTAATATACAATTGCTAAGTTGATATCTTTAATCAAAACTTCAAGCACATGTTTAGATCAAGAGGGAGTAAGTTGTTCGACGTAGGAGTGATTCCACTATCTACTACCCTTTGTGCATTGTGATGACATGACTAGGTATGCAAGTAGTCTTATGATACATGTTTGTTGAGATCTCATGATGGATGCCATGTTGTTTGATTAATCTTATTGCACGATAAATTTCTCATAGAATTACAACATGATCATAAATGCCTAATTGATTACAATTGGATTGGTACATGCCTTGAATAACATTGTAATTGACCATTGATTCATTTACATCATGTTGATAAGGATATGTAAATGTAGAAATGACATGTAACACATAAAACTAACCAAATTTATAACACACATGATTAGGGCAGTGTTCAATATGGACAATCTTGGAAGGCCCTAGATTGATGATGAGCTTTTGATTTAGAGTAGGTTTGAAGCCTTAGTTATTTGGTATCAAGAAATAGATAAGCATGGAGCCCTTATAATTTATATAAAAGAACTACATGAGAATTGGCAATGATGCCTGAATGATTTAGGCCACGTAGACTAATCAACTTTCCAATAGAATTGGCCAAAACAAAACGTTATTTGAATTGTCTAATGTGTAAAAGTTGTTTAAATGTTTATTCTCATTTATCTTTATGTATATTGCGTAGATAGAAGAGGACCTATTAGACTCTTTGAGCTCACCTTTATTTTTCTTATCACTGCAAGTACTTATTAGATGTAGGTATTGCGTACTCTAAGATTGTTAGGTACATTATGATTAGGGTTTAGGCTAGATGGCCACAGTTATTTTATTCTAGTTAGTGGAAATTTTTCGATGAATTATGGAAATATTATTTGTAGGCCGTGTTGGCTAGAAGATTGATATTTGGATAGTTATAGAATTTTTAGTTGAATTACTAAGGGAATTTCTTGTTATTATTTTGGTTAATTAGTGGAAATTACTCATTGGAAGTTATTTATAGAATTTTTATGATGCTACCGTGTGATCAAAAGAAATGAATAGAAAAGATCACAAGTAACACCTAAGACTTAGTTTATTACTTCAAATATGCCTTTTTTTAAGTAAAGTTTTTATTCGAATAAATGATTTTTATTCCTCAAAAGGAAAAGGAATAACTATTTTATTTAAATATATGATCTTGTTTTTAAAAAAGAGATTATTTTGAAAATAGGGTGCTACAAGCTTAGTAGCAAAGAGTAGGCTTTAGATCTTGAGAAAAAAGTGAGATGACTTGGAAACGACCGTAGGAAACTAATGGGTATAAAATCTAGAGTACTGTAGATCCTCTAATTAATTAAAAGCTTTTAGGATATAGGTTAGAGATGGGAACTTGTTTAGTCAGGATATAAAAATTATTTGAATGTAAGCATGTTATGGGTAATGAATATTTGTTTCATTGATTTGAAATTCATGAAATTGTATTTGTATAACATTGTGTTCTAGATTTGCAAGAGCAGGTTTAAAACATGCTCTTGTTTCAATGGACCAAGTCATACAAAATAATACTTCTATGTGATAACTCATGTGGGATTGAACCATGGAAAGTATCAATCTTTTTCTATGCATAGTGTTTGTTATGGTGTTGATTGAGTCATAACTAGAGTTGTAGATGCCTTTATTCTACTACCCTAACCACTATATCTAGGCTTCTTATTGATGCTAAGCTTCTCTTCTTAAAGTATCAGATTCCTAACACTGATGGATTTATCTATCCTAGTGATGTATTCTATGTTTCTGGTGTGGTTACATTCATCTAGTGGCTGCAACTCTCCTCATTCTAGCATTTGCTTGTACAGTCTCAAAATTTTCAGCTTGCTCATAAGTTTGTATACTTGCTAATGCTAATTCCTCATGGATGCAATCACAATTTCCATCTCTAATGTGCTGCATCTCAAACTCGTTGGTAGCCACCATCTCTAGTGTGAAAAGAGACAACTAATTTAGTTCTTGCTCAAACTCTGTTACTATCATACTTCCCAAGGGTAGGTTCTTTTCTTGTCTTTTTTAAACACTAGGGACAATTCTTCACAAAATAGCTCTTAAATCTAGTCCAAGTCTTAATCTCAATACTTATGTTGGCAAGGTTCAAACTAATTGATAAGATCGATGATTGGTGCAGGAGAATGGCTTGGAATTGGGAAGAATTCAAGTCTTTGGTTTTTAAATAGTATGAGATGTGTAACTATTCAGGGATATGAAAGAATCCTAGCATCAGGAAATGATAAACCTTACGTAGTAAATGATTGCTAACTCAAGAGATCATGTGACTGTATGTTTTTTTTTGTATGAGATGGTTAGATATATGGAAACTTGAGAAGGGCTTGTTGTTGGGACATTTGCAAAATTACTTTTTTTGTAGTGGCATTTATAGTGGAAAAATCATTGCATTAGGGTGGTGTAGAACAATTAAAAATGGAGGGTTTAAATAGAATTTTAAAAATTCATTATGGTAGCGTGCTGCATGTGATTGATTGTTTGTTGTATGTTTATGTAATGCATGAACGTGTATATGAACTTGTGAGCCAAAAAATCATGTATAGAACAATGGTTGGGGAGTCATTTGTCCCTCGTGAATAAATAAGAAATTTAAACTTACATCACATGAAAATATTGATAACCTAGAATTTAAATCTAGAGTCAACTCAATGCATATTTCAACAATTTATGGAAATGTTACAAATTTACATCTGTGTAGATGAACCCACTAGGAAGAAAAACAACCCATCCATGAAAACCATACAAGGAGGATTTTCCTAAATGATATAACATGGACAATCCTAATAATAAGAATGGATGGGTTGGAGATGTGGACATGAAGGATAAACCTAAAGAGATTGTAATCAATAAAGTAACTTACATATTGAGGTTTTATGAGGGCATCAAATTTAAAATAAAAGGAAAACTATTGTCAAGTGTAACCTATCCATAATATAATCTTAAAATCTCTAAGGATCAAGATTGAGTTGCTTAAGAAAGAAGAAAAGACAACAAAAAACAAAAAAAAGGAGGTAACATATTAGAAATCAAGAAAATACTATCTTATTACTTTCTTAATTAGTTTCAAATATTAGGATAGAATAACGGATGTTAGATGTTTGAATATTACAAAAGAAAATGCATGATTAAACTTTATACTCTATCAAGAATATAGTTACTAGACTTCAGTTGATTACTAGACCATTGTCCACACTTACACACACGACTAGTCCTATTAGGGTCACTGTCATAGCTCAAAAACTATGTTCTTGTGAGCTCAAATTTGAGTAGAGGCTAGTATCAACTGATCTATCCATGTCATCATTCTATGTTATTATACAGTGAGAATGGATCGGTTGACTTCAGACCAGGATAGATTGATTTTTCTAAACACCGAGACTAGTTAGTATTACGCGTTAATGAGATAAGTAGGATCTATGGAGACATGAGGAGAGTAGCAAGGAACTTACTAGTAGCTTTCTTGAATGCCATGAAAGTAAAGGAGAATTTCAATAAATGAGATAACTACCCCTATATAAGAAAAAACTCCACCCATTTCATTGTCAATAAATGAGATAACTACAATAAGTGATTACTCAAACATATTAATAGTACACCTTGCTAAAAACACAATTGCTATTGAACCTTATCAGATCATACCTATAAAACTAATTAAGTTAAAAACTTAGTTAGATGAACTTTGAGAGAAAGGCTTCATAAGATCAAGTGAGTCACACTAGAGTGTTCTAGAATTATCTGTAAAAAGAGAGAAAGTTCGATGTGGATATGTGTAGATTATCATAGATTGAATTGAGCCACTATAAAGAATAGGTAGCCTTTTCTAAAAGATTAATGATTTATTTGATTAGTTGAAGTGAACAACCTTCTTTTCTAAGATTGACTTATGATCCAAATACCATTAGCTCCAAATCATAGAAGCATACATTCCTAAGACTACTTTTAGAATAAGATATAGTCACTTCAAGTTTTCTACAATGCCATTTGCATTGACCTATGGTCCAGCTGCTTTTATGGACTTGATGAATCATGTCTTTAGACCCTGCTTGGACAAGTTTGTAGTTGTGTTCGTGAATAACATGCTACTCAATTTTAAGTCTATAGAGGATTGTAAGGAACACTTGTGACTATTCTTAAAACATTAAAGAGACATGTACTTTATCCAAAATTTAGTAAATGTGAATTTTGTATGAAATCAATCTAACTTTTTTGGACCTATAGTTCATAAGATCATATATCTTTGGACCTAGAGAAAGTGGAATCAGTCATAAAATTGGAAACAATCCAAGAAAGTGATAGAAACTATGAACTTCTTAAGCTTATCAAGTTATTATAAGAGATTTATCAAGGAATCTTCCTAACTAGCTAAATCGATGACCAAGCTAACTAGAAAGGGTTTAAAGTTTATTTGGAATTACAAATTTGAAGATTTTTTCTAAGAATTGAAGAAAAGACTTACCTTAGCTCCCATTTTGATCACATCAACTTGTGGAATTGGGTATGTTTTATATAGTGATCCATCAGGACATGGGCTGGGTGCTATATCAATTTAGGAAAGTAAAGTTATGGCCTATGTATCATAACAATTAAAGACACATGAACAAAACTACCCTAATCATGACATAGAGTTGGTGGCAGTTATGTATGCACTAAAAAATTTGAAGACACTACCCATATGTTGAGAGATTTGACCTATACTCATACCATAAATGCCTCAAGTATATTTACAGAGATATAGAACTTAAATGAAGACAAAGAAGATGGAAGGAGTCTCTTAAAGATTATGATTTCCAACTACTTCATCAATCGGAGAAGTCAAGTAGTGTTGTTGACGCTTTGAATAGGAAACACTATGAGACAAATATAGATAGGGCCCAAATGTATCATGTGATTGATAACTATAATTTGGGAATACAGATCAATGAAGAAAAAGCTTTCCTTGTGCCATGACTAGTGAGTCACGCTTGATGACACATGAACAAGGAAGAAAAAGACTCATGATTAACAAAGATTGTGATGGTAGTTAAGAAGGGCAAACATCTTGATTTTAACATTTGATTCAAATGGATTATTGTGAATCAGTTGTAGGATATGCATATCCAGAGGGAAAAAAAGCAAACAAATGATACTTGATAAGGCACATTAGATGAATTATACTTTTACCCTGATTGGACAAAGATGTATCAAAATCAAAAGAAGAACTATTGGAGAAAAGGCATAAAAAGAGATCTGGCTAGGTATGTATCCAAATGACTAACATGTTTGCAAGTCAAGGCTAAAAGTCGTAAACCAATATGTCTCTAAAAGTTGCTATTGATTCCAAAAGGGAAATAAGTCAACATAGTCATGAACTTTGTTAGTGTTTTCCAAGAAACTAGATGAGAGAAGATGCATTATGGATAATAACAGATAATTTAACCAAGATAGCCCACTTCTTGCGAAGACCCACTGACCCAGTCAACCAATTGGTAGAGTTGTATGTTAAAGAATAGTGCGATTACATGGTGTTCTAAAGACAAGTGTGTCAAATAGAGATTTTCAAATCACATATCAATTTTGGTAGAGTTATAAAAAGAAATGGTGCACTAGGTTGACCATGAATAAAACTTTCCATCCACAAAAAAATGGTTTTGTGCGCTAGACTGTAGGGATCATTGGAGTAAATATCTAAATCTTGCAAAATTTGCTTCCAACAATAGTTTTACTAAGCTAGTTGTTAGTTGCATAGCAGACTAATTATATTTTAGGTATTTTATGTATAATATGCATTAGTGTAAGGGAAAATTTAGTGTATTTGCTTATATTTAGTATAATATGCATTTAG